>JASDQU010687303.1:40474-53224 GCA_032191745.1 Picea mariana
TGTTGGGACTTATTTCATTTTCACACCCCCCCCCCATCATTTAAAGGGCATCTTTTCCATCATTCAGTGATGATTCCATGACCATTTTCACTCACGCAGTCAGTTATCCTAAGACATTCATTTCACTATATCTGAACTTGTATCCATGGCCATATAGGTTTGTGTAGCTGGTTAGCTGGGGAGTTGGGCTGAAGAAGCGGGTTGTCAGGTCCATGGGATACTGAAGAAGCAGTTTGTCATGCCCGTGGGATATTGTAGAGGCGGGTTGTCAGGCCCGTGAGCAATTCTCTGGGTGAGAGAATTGGTGGGAGTTGATTTCCTAAAGGTGCTAAACTGTAGTTGCAGGGCTCTGAGACTTCATGTCCAGCCTGTTGCTGAAGCCCTAGAAGGGAAGTGGTGCAACCGAGGGACTGTTGAGCAGAGAGGGGGCACACTTCCTTGGGTGGGACAGGCATGTGGGGAATGAGAAACTGTAGGCTGTTAGCTTGAGTGAGCACCGTGACAAAGTCTTTCTTGTTTTCCATGAGCCATTAGCCTAGTTAGGAACCCTTTACCTGAGTGGAGTTTAATCCCAGCTCAGGGATGACTCACTGTTGAGAGTGATGAAAAGTGTGGTCTAAGGCTGGGAGGTTGTGGAAGGCCTGCATGCAGTTGGTGATATTCTTAAAAAGATAAGTGTTAACTGTTTGATAAAATTACATGCTGCATTGTTATCTATGTGTTTATTTTATGGTTTTATCATATGCGTGGCTATAACTATCTGTAGGTTTTTGGGTATTTCCTTTATATGCTGCATGTATATGTTTACAGTTATTTCAATGTGAATTTGTGCATTTACGTAATGTATTTTTCTGTTACATTTTATATATCAAGCTTCTGCAAGAGTGTTGTGTGTGTATGTTTTAAATGCATGCAGTTAGAAAATGTTTATGTGGCATAGCTCAGAATACAAGCTGGGTATGTTACAGTATGTTTCACAGAGAGAACGTAAGTGTTCTCTGGCGTAACATGGCCCGAACATGGGTAGTCGGGGACGTTGGTCGGGCCACGCTATGCCATAGAACACTTACGTTCTCTCTGCAAAACATACTATAACATACCCAGCTTGTATTCTGAGCTATGCCACATACAAATTTTCTAATTGCATGCATTTAAAACACACACACACAACACTCTTGTGGAAGCTTGATATATAAAACGTAAAAGACAAATACATTACGTAAATGCACAAATTCACATTGAAATAACAGTAAACATAGACATGCAACATATACAGGAAATACCCAAAAACCTACAGACAGTTATAACCACGCATATGATAAACCCATAAAATAAACACGTAGATAACAATGCATCATGTAATTTATCACTCAATTAACACTTATCTTTTTAATAATATCACCAACTATGTGTAGACCTTCCATGAACCTCCCATCCTTAGACCACACTGTTCATCACTCTCAACAGTGGCCCCGAGCTGGGACTAAACTCCACTCGGGTAAAGGGTTCATAACCAAGCTAATGGCTCATGGAAAATAAGAAAGACTCTATCACAGTGCTAACTCAAACTAACAGCCTACAATTTCTCATTCCCCACATTCCTGTCTCACCCAAGGAAGTGTGCCCCTTCTCTGCTCAACAGTCCCTCGGCTGCCCCACTTCATTTCTAGGGCTTCAACAATAGGCCAGATAGGAAGTCTCAAAGCCATGCAGCTGCAGTTTAGCACCTTAAGGAAATCAACTCCCAACAATTCTCTCACCCAGAGAATTTCTCACGGGCCTGACAATCCACCTCTTCAATATCCCACGGGCCTGACAACCTGCTTCTTTAGTATCCCACAGGTCTGAAAACCCGCTTCTTCATTCCATCTTCCCATCTAACCAGCTATACCAACCTCTGTGGCCATGGATACAAGTTCATATACAGTGAAATGAATGTCTGAGGATAACTGAATGCGTGAGTGAAAATGGTCATGGAATCATGGTTGAATGATGGAAGGAATGATGGAAAATATTATCCTTCGAATGATGGGGGAGATCTAAAAATGAGGTTAGTCCCAACAATATGTATGCATGTCCCCAACTTGACACTTGTCATGTTGGGAGCTACTTTGGCCCACTTGTCCCCAACTTTAGAACTTAGGATAAAATAATTATCCATACTTTACGATTTTTAGAAATATTAATATAATATTCCTTATTGGCTCAAGATCCCTAACTTATCCCCTTTCCTTAACTTAGCCCCTCCCTTTCCCTAACTAGTGAAGCTTAGTCCCCCATCTCTTTTATCGTGGTTGGTCTATGCGCAACGATGTATTTTATATTAAATATGAGACATGTACTAAAATAGGCGCATTGGCCTTTAACATCTGGGCTCTCTGGCCTAATCAAAACATAAGCATCCTAGCTTATAATAACTAGCTCACCAGCCTATAAAACATATCATATACAGAAAGGCTCCCTGGCCTCAACATTGCGTGCATTTAAGATGCTGCGCGCGGTATCCTGGATTGTGCACACTTCCTCATTTTACTGCGCAGTACATGCATGCACTATGCCATGAAATGTGCATACAAAAATGATATCAAAACAACTCACCAGCTTAAGTACATTTTTATTTACACTTACAATTGGGTTTGGCCTTAGGAATATTACACGTACACCTTCAGAAACTAGGGTTTCTAAAACTTCAACCTTCTATTCCTTTAGACCCTTTCTTCCTCTATCACATACACTTGTGACCTATCAATGAAATCTTCCTGTCACTTCCCAATCTGTATCATAACCAATCACACACATATCTATACCATCCAACAACCTATGAATGCTCCTCATGCATACACAATCATAGATCATGTATATCTCTCAATCATAACAAAAATGAACTAATCAAAACACCAGCTACCATATTCATACATGAATAAAACCATATAAAAAATTCCTCAAGCATTCAACATACTATGAGCAGGTCTAAACATCAAGACAATATGTACCCATACCAGAACCTCTATAGTAGATATGAACCTGTAGAATGTTGATCTGGAACTTGCTTCAGACTTTAGGAATTTGGAACTAGCTCTCACTCAAGTTTTCATGTCTTTCCCAACTGTACGCACTCTAATCTCCTTCATCCCATGTACCTACACACCCTATCCCACTGTATCTCGTGTACTACTTCAGAAAACTAGGTTTTTCTGAACCCTCAAAACTTTCGCCATCAAAACCTTAGACTTATAGAACTTCCAATGAGTCCATGAGTACCTGCACTGAACCTTTCACCATAATAGATCTTCAATATAATCAAGAGATTCACACATAAGGGACCCTTTCTCTCTTATTTATACTTCACCAAGTAGCTTCCTCATCTAACCAACTTCCTTCTTTTGGGGCTATCCCACTTCTGACCACTTGTCCACTTATAACTACTTTCTCCACAAATAGTAACTTCTTCACTTCTAGTTGCAACTAATTTATTTTTAATTGTTTTATTGTTGAAACCACTTAACCCATGACTAACCACCTTGACTAGTCAACTTCTTCTAGGAGCTTCTAGAATAATTTGACTTCTTTGACTTTCTAAGGGCTTATAGTCAACACATGAGGGTTCTCCAACTTCATATGGCCATAACTCTCTAACCATTTACGTTCCACATATCACCAGAAATGACATGACGAGAACTATCCATCTAGAATAGTCTCACTTACAAATTCATTGATATTCATTACGTTATTCCAAAATCAACCATGGGTTCCTTAACCACACTTCTTCGCTGATCCTCCCTTTCCTAGTGAATCTGAAACTGCCCATGCCTCTGTGGGTCCTGCCCTTTTCCCTGGAAATTAAAAGAAAAGAAAGCCATGCATTTCCTTTCCTTTTCCTTACCTATCGTGCTAGGCGCACTCTCTAGCAATTAAAGTCAGTTAATTTATATGATTAGTTAAGGCCAGTTGGGGCAAGTTAGTTCCTCAACGAACCAGTTGGACTCAACTACTTAACCATTTGGACTTCACAAAGCATCTTCCCATGAGGGCTTTCACCATAAGGGGAGCACTTTGGAGTTCATCCATTTGGTACTTCTTTATTAATCATGACAATACTGTTGGGTGTGTGTTATATTTTGGGGTTGTAGGGGAAACACCCCCGAGAAATTTGTTTTGCCTCAGGAAATGTGTCGCATTTTTGCCTCTTTTTTCATGTCACCTCAATTTTTATGTCCATTGTTGGGAAATGTTTCAACACATAGTTTTTTCCGATGGTTTTCTATTTCCAGTTAAGGAATTAGGGTTGTTGAATAATTGAGGTCACTAGGTTAGGGTTTTGTATGCCGCTAGCTCCTATATGTATATTGTATTGTAAAAAATGTATCACTATGAATGAATATAGAATATGTTGGCTTTCCCGGTTTGGGTTTCCAGGGGAAAAAAATCTCTATGTAATGTGTGTATTTTCCATTGTATCTTTTATGTTCTTTTATTGAAAATATGTTTGTAGTAAAATATTTTGCAAGGTTAAACTCTACATTTGGTATCATAGCTTTGTTGGCTTCAGGGGGTTGCCCTTGTGATCAAGGGTTTGGCTCGAGACTGTGATAATCCTTGTTATAGTGGGAGATATGTGGTATTTATTTTTCAAGTGAAATTAAATGGAGAGAAGTTCGAAAATGGAGATCAAGAAGTTTAATGGGAAATGTTTTGAGCTTTGAAAGCTCAATATGGAAGATCTTTTGGTGGACAAAGATCATTGGATCATTGTGGATCCATGTACTACACCTACAAGAACTTCAACAGATGACTGGAAAAATTTGGATCAGAAGGTGAAGAGCACAATCCGACTGTGTCTCTTAGATTTAGTATTACTGAATGTGTCAGAGAAAGATACAACCAAAGATTTATGCAATAAGTTAGGGAAGTTGTATCAGTCTAAGTCCCTATTAAATAAACTATTCCTGAGAAAGAAGCTGTATAACTTGAGGATAAGAGATGTAGACCTGGTGGGAGAGCATTTGAACGCCTTCAATACTATGGTAAGTCAATTAGTATTTGTTGAGATTAAAATTTCAGATGAAGATAAGTTAATCAATTTACTGTTCTCTTTACCAGACTTGTGGGATAGTTTGGTTGTAGCCATAGGTAGGATTACAATTGCCTTGAAGTTTGATGAAGTGGTATTATCCTTGTTGTCGGAGGAGATGAGACGGAAGAACATGGAAGGACAAAGCACAAATGCATTATTTGCAAAAGGATACTCCTAGGAAAGAAATATATCTAAGTCCTCAAGTGGGAGATCTAAGTCTAAGTCAAGATCTAAGTCTCTTGAAAAGTTTGTAAAGGTATGTTGGAGATGTGGAAAAGAAGGGAACTACAAGAAGCAATGTAGATCCAAAGTTGAGAAAAAGAAGGGATCTGAAGAATCTCCTTCTATAGAAGAAAATACATCCAAGGAAGAAGGAGGGGATGTGTACTCGGCTTCTTCAAACACACATGCATATCATGAGGCATGGTTGGTTGACTCAAGTGCATCCTTTCATATGACTCCCCACAGGGAGTGGTTTTGTGAATATGAAAGGTATGATGGAGGTAATGTTTTCCTAGATAATGACTCGACAACCAGAATCATAGGTAGATGAAAATTCAAGTTGAGGCTCATATATGGAATGATTAAAACACTACTTGGTGTTCTACACATCCTAGGATTGGCCAAAAACTTGATTTCTGTAAGAAAAATGGACGATGAAGGGGTAAAAAAAATATTTGAAAAGGAAACCTACATGTCGAGGAGAAATGGTGTTGTTGAAGGGATTTTGTTTTGGAACTCTGTATAAGCTACAAGGAAGCACTATTAGTGATGGGTGTAATAGTTCCATTTTTCCTGATATTGGAGTTGAAGAAGAAAGAACTCCTACAGTCTCTGGAGAAAAGGTTATGCTATGGCATCAAAGACTGGGGCATATCGGAGAGAAAGGTCTTTGACTACTACATGATAAAGGTATGGTTGAAGGTATGTCTAACTTCTCTCTGGATTTTTATTTTTGTCAACATTGTGTATATGGGAAGAAAAATCGGGTAAGATTCCCCTCTGATGCAATAAGGGAAGAAGGAATTTTAAAGCTAGTTCATAGTGATGTGTTTGGACCCATGTCAGTTCTATCATTGGGCAAACATGTGTATTATGTCTCATTTATAGATTACTTCACTAGGAATAATTGGATGTATTTCCTTAGGAAGAAATATGAAGTCTTTGACATGTTTAAAGAGTTTAAGGTTCTTGTTGAGAATCAAACAGAGAAAACAATTAAGGTGTTGAGGATAGATAATGGTAGAGAGTTCTGCGGGAATGAATTTGAATAATTATGTAAGAAGTGTGGTATATAAAGGTAGAAGAATACTCCATATACAACTCATGAGAATGGAGTTGTAGAAAGGATGAACATGACACTGATGTAAAAAGAAAGGTGCATGCTCAGTGGTGTTGGGTTAGGGAAATAATTATGGGCATAGACAGTGGGTATTGCATGTTACCTGGTGAACATATCACCCTCATCAATGCTAGATGACAAGACTCCACAAGAGGTATGGACTGGTAAGAAACCTTCTCTCACACATCTCAATGTATTTGGTTGTGAGGCCTATGTTCATGTTCCAAAGGAAAACAAGAGTAAGCTAGATAAGAAGGATGAAAAGTGTATCTTTATTGTGTATAAATATGGTCTCAAAGGTTATAAGCTTTGGAACCCAGAAACTAAGAAGGTTGTGTATAGCTGAGATGTGATATTTAGAGAAATGAAGAATGTTTTTAAACAAGAATTCCTACCAAGCAAGGAAAAACCAGATAAAATAGAGTTTTATTTAAAGGATGATGAATTGGACTCTACAGAAGAACATGAATCAAAATAAGAAGATCCTCATATTCCATTATTGTGGAGATCGGTTCGAGAAAGAAGGCTACTAGAAAGGTATACTCCATCTGATTTCTATTCAAATTTTTCATTGTCTATTACTGATGATGATCGTATAACTGTCAGGGAGGCAGTGGATTCAGAGGATGGAAAGCTCTGGAAAAAGGCCATGGATGAAGAAATGTAAGCCTTGGATAAGAATGAGGATTGGGATCTAGTGGAGTTTTCGACTGGAAGAAATCCCATTGGTAGCAAATGAGTATTTAAAAAGAAGCTAAATGCAGAAGGCAAAGTGGAGAAAAGAAAAGCTTGGTTAGTAGCAAAGGGTCATTCCCAGATTGAGGGAATTGATTTTGGTGAGATTTTTCTCTTGTTGCCAAGTTAAATTCTATAAGATTTATGTTATATGTTTCTGTTGCATTTGATTTTGAAGTAAAGCAGATGGATGTGAAGACAACATTCCTACATGGGGATTTGGAAGAAGAAACCTATATGAAGCAACCAAAAGGCTTTGTTGTGAAGGGAAAGAAGGAGCTGGTATGCAAGTTGAAAAAGTACCTGTATGGTTTAAAATAATCACCAAGGATGTGGTATCAAAATTTTGATACTTATATGTTGGGACTTGGCTTCACAAGAAGCAAAGGGGATCACTGTGTGTATTTTAAATTAATTGGTGATTATTTGATTTATTTGGTCTTGTATGTGGATGACATGTTGCTGATAAGAAACAACAAGGAGATTATCTAGGATGTGAAAACTCAAATTTTCTCTAAATTTGAAGGATCACGGTTCTTCAAATTTCAATTTGGGAATGGAAATTAAAAGAGACAGGAAAAAGAGGAAACTCTGGTTAAATCAGAGAAAATATGCCAAGACAATATTGTAGAGGTGTAATATGCAGGAAAGTAAACCGGTCAAGGTCCCTATTCCTATTGGTGTAAAGTTATCTGCAGATAAGTGTCCCAAGACATAGGAAGAGGAGGAGGACATGTCTCGTGCTCCATATGAGAGTGCAGTTTTCATTTTGATGTATGAAATGGTCTATACTAGACCAAACATTGCACATGTAGTGGGAGTTTTAAGTAGGTATATGTCAAATTCAGAGAAGAAGCATTGGACAATAGTAAAAAGAGTTTTCGTTTATTTTCATGGCACTGCTAGCTATGGATTGTGCTACCAAGGAAGACCAGGATTGGACATAGTGTTGGACATACATGGCTTTGTGGATGCAGACTAGGCTAGAGATCTAGATCATAGGAGATCTACAAGCGGGTATGTGTTTAACATGTTTGGAGGAAAAATCAATTGCATGAGAAAAGGACAGGTTGTAGTGGCACTTTCAACTACATACGCTGAATACATGGAATCCACTCATGAAAGTAAGGAAGCAGTATGGTTACAAAGATTTTTTTCAGGTGTTGGGTTGGTACAACAAGCTGTAAGGATATATTGTGACAGTCAGAGTGCAATTTTTCCGGTGAAGAACCTGATTTATTATTCAAAGACAAAACATATTGATATTCAATATCACTTTGTGAGAGACATGGTTGAAGAAAAGAATTTGTTGTTGATGAAGGTGGACAATTTGAAGAATGTTTCAGATTCATTAACAAAATATGTGAGCACTGAGAAGTTATCTTGATGTAGAGGATCCATGGGAATTGTTGCCCTGGATTGTTGACTATGTAACCATGTAACCCCTTGTATGCAAAGAAAAAAACAAGTGGGAGAATGTTGGGTATGTGTTATATTATATGCACAACTAGCATTAGTGTCTTCTACGTTGCGTTGGGAATGCATGGGGGTTTTTGGGGGAAATGCTCCCGAGAATTGTTTTCCTCGAGAAACGTGTTACATTTTTTTTCTCGTTTTTTGTGTCGCCTTGATTTTCGTGTCCATTGTTGGGCAATTTTTCAGCACATGGTTTTTTCCAATGGTTTTCTATTTTTGGTTAAGGAATTAGGGTTGTTGACTAATCCAGGTCATTGGGATAGGGTTTTGGATTCCACTGGCTCCTATATGCATATTGTATTGTAAACAATGTATCACTATGAATGAATATAGAATATGTTGGTTTTCCCTTTTTGGGTTCCCAGGGGAAAAAAATCTTTGTGCAATGTGTATATTTGTCATTGTATCTTTTCTATTCTTTTATTGAAAGTCTGTTTGTAGTAAAATATTGTACAAGGTTAAAATCTACAAAGACAACAATGACCAACCTTTACATCATCCCATCTATACATCACAATGAACAATATTTACATAATCCCATCTATACATCAACTCATCTAGAACATCAACCCATGACAACACATCACTATGACACCTCATGACATTATCCCTCAGACATCAATTACATCAATGAGCACATGATCCAACAATCAATACAACAATGATGCAATGACAATACTTGACATCAATGAAAGCATAATGAAACAATGGTGGCACCCGTATGCCACCCACTAGTCTGTATTGTTGTAGTACCCACTATTGCATCCTCTATGGATACACTAGTTCACTCTTATGCATCCTCCCTTCCATCATCCAATGTGGCTATCATAGTTGATGATACAACATATGTTTTCTCGGAGCAACTTGCATAGTCAAGTTCTCCACTTGCTATCCAATCTCCATCATTGTTTGAGTTACTCATGGTGAGATCAATTGTTGATCAATTTTTTACGCAACATGAATGGAATTGATTTTAGGCATTTTTTTATTAAATTTCATTCTTTGATTCTTGTAATTGTTGCAAGGCATTATAGCAAAGAGCTTAGGGTTGTGGAGGAGGGTAACACCCTCATGACTTATAGTATCATATGTAGTGAGTTTTATTCACTTGAATTATAAGGTATCATTTTGTTACTGTGTTGATTCAATGTGGAAAAAAAATTACAAGAATGTTGTTTCTTTGTCTAGTCTCTAGAAATATGAACCATACCAATATGCAAAAAGACTCAAGTTTATACTTCTATTAACTTCTAGGATGCATTTGATAGTGGAAAGGGTGGTAGTGGTCAATTAATGACCAATGAGTGTCATTCTATATCTAGGGCACTAGATTCCATTCTTCCATGTTTGGGCATGAGGTGCCATTTTGTAAAAAATGTACAGTTGAGCTAATTCTGAATATATATGTAATATTTACATCAGATACATTGGGTACACCAAGGAAGTAAAAGAAATAAGACAACCAATATGCTTATAGGCTTAATGTGAATACTTTACAAAAATATAACACAAAATCATGGGAATTTACAAGATTAAAATAACTTCCAAACTCGAATATTTTAATTGAGAGGATACACACATGAAGGAATAACACACAAAAAAATGGAAGGAAAATCACACAATAAAAGTGAAATCCACTAAAGCACTAATTCCAATAGTTGTTGATTGATTCTCGAAGTTGAAAACCCACATTTCTTATAAGAAGAATAACTCAATTTAATCCATAATGAAATTTTTCATTGCACATGTCTCATTCAATTTTGGGATAACCACATGCATTATCTGCAACAATGATCCCAAACTTATTGCCAACTTCTCAAAATCCCTCTACAACATGATGGACACAAGTCTTGACATGTATACAACCTTTCATACACAAATAAATGAATGAACAAAGGTTGTGAATTGGACATTGTCCATAGACTACTATAATTGTCGATCCCATCCCATTATATGATAGACATTAATGAAATATACATAGAGCCAGTGTAATCATTGTGTCCAACAAAACTTCTTACTTAGGTACAATGTAAAGATTCATATACAAAAAATGAGAGATTCAAGGTTCCACATTGTAAGATTTTACCTCTACGATATGATCCATACACCATCACCTACCATTGTGGTAACAATCCCTCAAGCTTGATATACCACCATACCCTAGGATGCATCTAGTGTTGGATTTTGATTTTCTTTGGCCTTATTGTCCTCCAATTATTAAGTAATCAGAGTGAAAATTGAGCCCCCAGTTGCCATTGACCAAGATTTCAGCATGCCCACATCATCTAATTAGATCACTGACAAGATCATGTGACACGCTTGAACACCAAAGCTACTAAATTGCTCAAAAATGTCACAAGTCATTTCTTGCCAAATTCCATGTACTTTCACAATTAAGCAAGTGAACTATAAGTTTCATGATCTATTGGAAAGTGCCACGGAGTCTACTTATTCAAGAAAAAAAATTGAAATAATGGGAACCAACACTTCTTATCATTAACACAATGAGGACCATACTCATTAGAGATAATGATTGATCTATGCATACATTTTTGGTCCACTCTAGACATGTTCCAAGTTTTAGTGCACCATAATAGTGTTGTGAGTAAATGTCAATGCTCATCGCATTGTCCTTATGCACTATTAGAAAACCTCACTTGAAACCCTTTAGCTTCTACACTTCATTTGTTAATCCAAATCTTATTAATATCTTAATTAATCAATCCAAAACAATAGCCTAGATGTGTTAATTTGTTGAAACTAGCTTGTTTCTTTTCCTTACCATCACCCAAGTTGTGATGGGCATTACGTCGATTTACATAATTGGGGTTACTGTGCAATCCTGCAAAAAACGATTCCACTAAATCAATGCATATTATCCTAATTGTTATCAATGCATAATATCCTAATTACGCTGAAGGCATATACCTATTGAGAACTGCCAAACTAATCCCTCTTTTAATGACTAAATCAGAATGAACGAACTAGATTTATTTAATAAGGAATATTCATCGTCGTCACACATTATGAAGGGTTTTGATTTAATATGGTCTCATCCTTGCAACTTTAAAAAAAAAAGTGTTAGTCATTAGTGGGTGCAAGTAGCGAGTTTTCAGGCTAAGTTAACGAACCGATTTATGAGTAAACAACACCCCAAATAACACTTGGGGATATTTAAGTTTTAAATTGATTGTATTAATTGCATGGCTCTATGATTGGCAGGCATCACCTAAAATTTAAAAACTCAAATAATTTCAACCTTGAATCCGTTACTGCCAATTCTCCTCTATTCCACGGGTGGGGCTCTGCCATGGAGATCCATGCTCCAAGACCATCAAAAAACTTTGCAGAGATCGAGCAACCTGGAGGATATCAACTCTGCGAGGGTATTGTCATGGTACCTTCTATGTGTTGAACGACACAATCATGGATCTTCTTTAATTTTTAACTTTGTGGTAAATTATTTTAATTGGAGCTTCTTTACGTTTGTGGTTAGAATTTCTCTCTCTGCACGTGGCATCTTGACTCATCTCGATTCTCCTTCATTGTGCATATAAATATTTTTTGTCGTGCACATAATTCATTTTAATTTTATTTCAATTTTAATTTAGGTTGAAGTCACATTATTAAAATGGTTAATATAAATGGATAGGAGCCATTTTCCATCAAAACAAATAATAATGCATATGAAATTATGCTAATTATTAAAATATTGATTTTATATTATAATATGGACTTTATAAAATGTGAAAACAACATATTTGACTTTACTTTATAATACGTAAATAGAATTAGAATATATGATAAACATTCTTAGTATTTATAAACCATTTGACATATCGATGTGTATATATTCACACTTAAAAATTTGGGTTGGTTGAACTTGATCATCTTCATTAGATAAGGTTCTTTAAAAAATGCACCCACATTGGCAAGGCAGTATTGTAATGATTCTGACGAAGTCTATAAAACTGGACATTAATCAATTTTTATTAACCGCAACGAAGATAACAAAGCTTTGAAAACATTTAAGATTGTGACCGAGTCTTCGAGGTTATCACCATCTGTCGTCATGGAAGGGAGAGCTTACCAAGAATACAAGTGACCAAATTGTGTTTCCAGC
>JASDQU010687304.1:0-14214 GCA_032191745.1 Picea mariana
TTCAAGGCGTTGAGTACTTTTTCTGAGGTTTTTCTATGCTATATTGATATTTGGTTCTTAACAACCTTACCCCAATTTCCAGGGATGAAATTCCCCCTTCAGATTATTTTTTCAGCAGGCAAAGGAAAGCTATTGTGAAGCAAGAAATGCATATGAGAGAAGGGGGCATGGTAAAGAATCACAGGGTCTTAATTGATGGTCAGAAATTGGAAGAGGAGGATTTTGCTACAAAGATAGTAGGCTCTATGGGAGCCATGGCCACGACAAACCTCTTTACTATGGAAAACATGAAGACAAGGATAAAGAAAAGTAATCACATGATAGCTCAACTGCAGGATCAGTTACAAATTTTTGAGAAGAGTATCAGAGAAGAAGTCAATAAAATTCTAGAGCAAGCTAGAACAGCTAAAACACACGAAATTCAGTCACTTAAAGCTAGCCTTGATGAGATGAACCAGAAAATACAAGCGAATCAAGTGCAAGTTTCTCAACAAAGGGAACTTGTAAATCAATTGCAGGACAAGTTAAGTCTGACAGAAGGTTAGGTCGTAGATTTAAAATCTTTTCAAACCCTCTCATTAGAAATTCATACGAAGATAGGAACTGAACAACAGTAGTTGATCTCCAAAGTAGAGATCATCCAGCATTATTTTCAAGAGGTAAGCAGATTTCTCGATAACATTGGTTCACTGGAAAAAGAAGCTAAAGCAACAAGGAATGCCTTTTAGAAAGATGTCACATGTTTAGGGAATAGGGAGGTGCCAATAGATTTAAAACTTTCTATCACAGAACATATAAGAGGAAACATTATGCTAAAAACATGGGAAACGAATATAGTTGAGAAAAAGAGATTGGTCAAAGAAATCATGTTTATCTCTAAACAGGGTTTAAGTTTCAGGTTAATTTTTTTTAAAACAAGGTTAATGAAAATTAATCCACCCTTCGCATTTCAAAAATTGAGGAGGGCAATGTTTTTTGAAACTTCACTTTCGAAATTGCCGATATACGGCAGTATTGATAACGTATAAGTGAAGATATTTTTTCGACATGAAAGCGTATCTCCAGGTATTTATTTCCTAAAAGAGCATTTATTTTTTGACATCTGTGTCTGTACACTCATTTAAATGTGAAATCGAACGTTGATAACTCTTATTTTTCGAACTTCATAAGTTATCCTTTACATATGCAGTTATTCATGCTTTCCTGGTTTTAAACACATTTCTCTGTGAACAGATCTTCTATATAGCACCGATTTCATGGAACCTAAGAAGGTACCCAAGAAAAGTGAATAGGGCGCAGAAGGCTCGATTCCATATGGGGATGTCATATCGGATACAACACTGCATGCCATCGATTCCATAAAATCCTGGAGATAGATCTTCGAGACTCTGGATTAAAAAATAACAAATTTCCCTTATGACACCAACAACAAGCTTTGGGATATAGCGAATTCTGAGCTCCACAAAATAGCTACAAGGCCACGACTCACAACCTATAATGACATGATTAGTTGGGCCTTGGATCGAACTGATGTAAAGACGAGGAGAATTTTGGACAGTCGAGGGGTCGTTATTGGCTCTTTCAGACCAGAATGTGTACAAGTAATGTATAAATTATCTCCCAATCCCAAGTATGTTTATAATCAAGATTTTGTAAGTAATTTTCAGAGGAAAGAATGTTTTGAGGCAGACCAAACCTATCCTGACATCATCAAAGAATGGTGGAGAAACGAGGGAAAGTTCAGGGCTGACACCCATGGTGATTATGCCACGGCCTCGTCGAATGAATATATGATTTACGTAGCAATGATGTTGTGTAGACTTTTCGATAAGAAAAGTCCCACCCATTTCCCTCCAGAATGGGTATTGCTTTTACATGAAGCAGCAGAGGGTTACAGTTTTAATTGGGATAAGATTCTATCCAATAACAGGGAAAAGGAGGTCATGGACTATTAGACTGCTAGAGCAAAGGTTCGACTGGTATCTTTTTACATGTCGGCGTACCTCATGGATGCTATATGCTTCTCAACTCCTTTTCCTATGATGAATTGGAGTTGGAATCTGACTTACCCAAACCCAATTCATGAATATCATTCCAGGATTTGGGAAGAAAAAGCCAAAGATTCGTTCTATGAAATTTGTCATTTCGTGGTAATACCACTACACTATATGTTGTATGATTGTTTGCCTCCCTCATTTCAGAATTGGTCGCAGGAAATCTCAGGACAATCGTCGACTGGTTCATAGAAGAGAATTTTTCATACATTAGATTTTTCAGGTGCTCGATTCCTCCACATGCCCTTTCGAAATTCCTCCCTGACAGACTGGTATGCAAAAAGGTGGCTCACCAAATTTTCATAGGTGGAATAGGGATAGAATTGAAAACGGCTCAAAAGAAATTTTGGCCAGCGTTTCTTGTTCATATTGGAGAATTCTCATTGCTCAACTTAGGTCATGCCAAAGTTGAAGCAGCGGTGCTGAAAGAAGTTAAAATGATAAACCTTGAGCATAGGAAGCATGATCCTTACTAGTTAGTGGTAAAACACATGTCCCACTGTAATATGAAGGCTTATGAGCACAAAGAGTCCCCTTGTGATGACCTGTTCAAGGGAACTAAGACCTATGAGGAAGTATTACAAAGAGTACAGGAACTTCCTTCTAACTTGCAAATTAGCTATCAGACCTTCAAGAGGCACAGATGAAGCGGTCTCCCCAAAGTGTTATAGGGAGAAGCAATCGCCCTTCCTCAGGAACAAGGGGATGCTCCTCTGGGTTGCAGGCAAGAAGTGCAAGATAAATCAAATCCTAAATATTTTCCTCGGGAGACTGAAGGCTCTTCACAAAATCAAGAGGCCTTACAAACATAAGATCCGAAGATAGAAGTAGAGAGGAGGCCCAGGACACCTCCCGAAATCAGTAGGTCCACCCCTCCTTCANCGTTGATATCGTTATACCTGATATTATGGGAGAAACAAGGTATACAGAGTTAGGAAGCCCCATAACTTCCTTAACCCCTCTACAGTCCACCTTGTGATTCCCATAAATGGGAGATATATATGTAAGTGACCTTACCCCAATTTCTAGGGATGAAATTCCCCCTTCAGATTATTTTTTCAGCGGGAAAAGGAAATCTATTGTGAAGCAAGAAATGCATATGAGAGAAGGGGGCATGGTAAAGAAGCACATGGTCTTAATTGATGGTCAGAAATTGGAAGAGAGGATTTTTCTATAGAGATAGCAATCTCTATGGGATCCATGGCCACGACAAACCTCTTTACTGTGGAAAACATGAAGACAAGGATAAAGAAAAGTAATCACATGATAGCTCAACTATAGGATCAGTTAAAAAACACTGAGAAGAGTATCAGAGAAGAATTCAATAAAATTATGGAGTAGGCCAGAATTGCAGAAACACACGAAATTCAGTCACTTAAAGCTAGCCTTGATGAGATGAACCAGAAAATACAAGTGAGTCAAGTGCAATTTTCTCAACAAAGGGAACCTGTAAATCAGTTGTAGGTCAAGTTAAGTCTGACAGAAGGTTGGGTCGTAGATTTAAAATCTTTTCAAACCCTCTCATTAGAAATTCATACGAAGATAGGAACTGAACAACAGTAGTTGATCTCCAAAATAGAGATCATCCAACATTATTTTCAAGAGGTAAGCAGATTTCTCGATAACATTGGTTCACTGGAAAAAGAAGATAAAGCAGCGAGGAATTTCTTTCAGAAAGTTGTCAAATGTTTAGGGAACAAGGAGGTGCCAATAGATTTAAAACTTTCTGTCACAGAATAGATAACAGGAGACATTATGTTAAAAGCATGGGAAACGAATATAGTTGAGAACAAGATATTGGTCAAAGAAATCAAAGATGACTGTGAAGGAATCTTTGATTCTCTGGATAACCAAGCATTGGGAATTGGAAGGAATGATTTCTATGAACTACTAGAGCAAATAAATATTGTGAAACAGTGGTCAACCTACAAAGAGAGTTTACAGGAGGTTCAAGAAGAAATTTCACAATTAAGAGAAATTAATATGGACCAGATAGACAGATGGTTGGTATAGCCTAATTTGAAATTGAAAATGATCAGGTTCGCTGATAAAAGTTTTGAAGATCAGTTTTCGAAGGTACGGAGAAATTTTTACTTATTTGAAACTAAAGATCTTCCAACACCACCCAGGATTTTTGTTCTCTTTTTAGAGAGGTGTGTTGAATGCACAACTTCAAAAGAGGGAGATACTTCAAAAAAATAGTGAAGTCTCGTTTGCAAATTCACACTTTTGGAAGGGTAAACAGATGGAAAGTTAATCATGCAACGGTTAATGTTGTAGTTTTTGTAACTATTTTTCATTATTTTTCCTAAAATGTAGGCAATCACTAACTATCAAATATTGATGACCTTGTATAAATAAAAAAGAGAAGAGGAGACCAAGGGGATTTTTCTTTCTCTAAAAGAAGGGCATTGTGACGAAGACATCTATAAAATATTTTGAATTAATAGAAAAACAGATTGAAGATTCTGGATCTTGTCAAATTTGAGTTATGTGTTTCTCTGTCTTTCATCTTTCTCTCATGTATTTTATTAATGAATGCTTTACTACAATTTAGTACAACTTCTACTGTGGAAATAGATATCTTTGTTGTTCAGATCATTTGCAGCTTTTCCTCTGTATCATTTATCAACTGATACAAGACCTGAAATGTTTGGATCACAACTTCATATGCTTCGTTAATATTCTTACTGCCTTATATTTTCCTATTTCAGCGTGAGATTCCTCTGAAACGGATGCCTCACCTTGTTAATAGTTTTATTTTTTTCTCACATCATGCATGTTTCCTTTTCTTTAAGTTTTAACTCAAATACAAGAAATGGCCTTTAATCCAGTCATTTCCTTAATTCGTATTTTAACACCATCCCTCTTACATTGTGGGTTAGAGACAAATAAGCCTAAAAGTAAAACACAGAATCTTTTTCCCTTTTACCTTTATCTTCCATGACAGTACCAGTTACAAGACAGCCTAACATTGAAATCGGTCTTTCGGATCAAACCAACATTGCTCTAAATTTATTTAATACTATCTTACAAATAGCGAATAATCGGGTTGAACTCGAACGCTCATGGCCAACAATTGAAAGAGATATCATCATTCAGGAAAACTGGGAACTCTGACAGAGATAGTTGAGAAACCAAATTTAACCTTTATTTTTTAATCAGCTGCCTTTTCTGTCTTCTTTCCTTCTATCTTAAAGATGCCTTGACAGTATACTTTAGAGCCTTAAAGTATAAACTCAGGAACAACATAAACCACAACAACCGTTGATTTGGACCACAAGATTAGATCTAGGCCATTGGATCTATTCGAGAGAAAGATTCCTTACAGTCGTTAGATATTGAGAAGGTGCGCAATTGTTAAGCACCGAAGTCCTTCGAACTTCACTTCTTGAACAATTTTTTTGGTTTTTTTGGAAGGGAGGAAAAAGCCTCGAAATCTCAAAGTGAATCTACAACGTAGATCACTCTGAGGAGTGCCAACTATTGGATTGGCCGAGAATAGATCTGGGTCGTTGGATCAAAATTGAGACCAGAAGAGAAGAGAGTGTGAGAATATCATATCCTAGCCATTAGATCTATGCACAAGAAAATGTGAGTCGTAGATCTCACAGCAGTCCGAAGATTCATCACTCCAGAGATTCAACACTCTGGAAAAAGTTGGTGATTGTTCTGCAGAGTAGGGAAAGTACTGAAGTCTTGAACTCCGGAGAAGATCATGACCATTTGTCACTGAGGACATATTTCAATATATTAGCGAGTGTCTAAAATTTTGGTAATCCAAAGGATCATTGTTGAAAAGGATTCTGGTGTGAAAAGGCCCAAAGCCCCAAAGCCCAGACTCAATCTCGACCGTCCGTTGACGGGTGAGGATCAACCGTGGATCTTTGTCCTTCATCGATTTGACGTTCAACCGTGGATCAATCGTGGATCAACCCTGCAATATTGTGGGAAGACAACTGCCTCAATGTTCTTGGAATTTTAGAACATTGGCCCTCTCTTCCAGTGCCAGATCTTGCATCCAAGCCAAAATCTCGGCATAAGATCTTGCGCCTTGAAAAATGGCATCCGAGGGAGAATTCTTGTGTTCGAACCTTTTGAGTCCGCAACTGGCCAAATTATTACTTACGACCCTTTGTGGATCGTGCTTCTTGAATTCAATAAGAGCCAATTTTAGGTCTTCCAGGGTTGCTGCCTCAGCTTTAGTATGTCCGAAATCTAACAAAGAATATGAATTTAGATGAACAGGAAAAGGTGGCCATACCTTCTTTGAATATCCCTTAAGCTCCTTGCTTATGCCATCGATTACGGTTTTTCTAGCAACCTCATGACAAGCCAGCTTGTCAGGAATGAATAGTGGTAATGCATGTGGGGGAACAGAAGCCCCAAAAACCCTGAGATATGAGAATTTTTCTTCTACATACCAGTCGGCTATATTTCTCAAATTCATCACTATATTGTCCAAGATCCTGGGTGGCAGGTGGCCAAAAATAGTGACATGCAGCGGTACCATTACCCAGTTAAAGATTTCATACACGAAATATGTCGCTTTGATTTCCCACAATTTTGAATGGTAGATGTGGAAGGGCTCAGCCTATGATGGAGTCCAACTCTAGCTCATTAAGGTAAAGGGTGCTATAAAACAAACGACATCCATAATGTATGCAGACATAAAGAATGAAGCCATCTTTCCGCTCTCCCTCTGCGCCCGATACTATGTAACTCGACTGGTCAAGCTGTCAGATAGAATTTTCGCCCAGTCGAAGGAACAACCTTCAGCAACTAAATGTATTAGAGGCACCCACTGAAGAAAGAAATGTGTGGTGTCCTCTCTCCCGTATAGTCTGTAGGTCATCATAGCTACATATTTGAACTGCGGTTCCAAGGAAGCTATTGAATATATACCGTTACTGTATGCCCTGAACTTCGCAGTGTCTGAAACCCAATCTCTGATTAAACTGGACATAGTCTTGTCATATTGCACACATTCCTTCTGTTTGAAGGTCTCCAAGAATTCATCATCGTATGTAAGGTCCGACACAGTAGGAAACTTGTAAATAGCCTGCAGTTGTTTGGGTCTGAAAGTCCCAATAGTGACTTTTTGTTCATTGATGATGGTTCTGGTTGGTATGTCCACATTGTAAGGTAGCTAGAGAGGTAGTGGGGGGGCCCAGGGGGACCATAGTGATAATAGTGGAGGTCATTCAATGTAAGGTGGACTCGGTGCACTATATTATTAAATAAGTCCCACTATGGTAGTTAGGTATAATAAATGGGTAATTAGATATAATAAATGTAAGAGAACTTCTTAGAAGGTTCTACTTCTAGAAGATTCCTCCTCTAGAATGCTCTTAGGTGATGGTAGCACTATATAAAGGGGTTCAAGAAATGTAATGAGACATGAAGAGAAGTATTGTATTTGGAGCTGAAGCAGTTTAGGAGGATGCCCCCTCGAAGAGGCAAGTGAACAAGAGAGGATCCCTTCCATAATAGGATCCATTGTATGGTGTTTCCCTACCTCAAGGGTTTGATATAATAAAGTTGTGATTTTCTTCTATATTGCTTGTGGATATATTGTGTATTCAGTATTTGTGGTGATTATATTTTTAGATCTATCTTGGTTCTTAACAAGTGGTATCAGAGCACTTTCCTTGGGCAGACATTGTGGGCAAATATTTTTTATTTTTAAAGATTTTTTTTTTCGGAGCACAAAAAAGAGGGCCGCGACATTCTCGAAGTTTTCAGTATATTTATGTGAAATTTTTTTTGAAAATGGTTTTATATTTTAGTTCCTCTCATAAAAAAACCCAATTTTAAAAAAACAATCGTCCGAAACAGAGTCCGGGAAGTCAAGATATTGAAGTTTTAAAATCTGCAAATTTTCAGGATTTTTTCCGCAGACGGCGGCGAGAATTTTTTTATTTCTGTAGCATATAGAGGCCAAATTTTCCCAAATAAATTACATATATGAGTTCCTCTCACAATTTTACCCAATTTCAAAAATCAAATCAGCCAAAACGGAGTCCGGGAAGAGAAGTTATGAGCATTTTAAATTCAACAGATTTTTAGGGTTTTTCCAGAAAAAGTCACGATTTTCTACCGTAATTTATTGGGTGAGTTCATAGGATGCTCAGATGGCTATTTCTTCTCAAAACCTGAAAGAAATTCTTGAATCATTCAAAGCCCATTTGTTTCACACATTGGATGATAGATTGGATGCATTTCCACATGGACTCACAGACAGCCTCACAGACGGCCTCAATGATAGTTTTCGTAGTATTCAAGATTCATTGAATAACATGCAGGAGAGATTTCTTATGGAGGGCCTCAGGGATGAATATAATCAAGAAATATGTGCTTGGTATGATCTTGAGGTAGATTGTGATGATTGNTGGATGACAACCACTTTCATATTTTATTTGATGACTCTACTCCACCTTCTGTAGAGAACATCAATGTCCCACATCAGGAGCTAGTTACCAACATTCAGCCTACATATTCTACAGTGGTATTATTCATTCCAGATTCTGCTACGACCCTTTTCCACTATGTAGATGGATCTTCTTATTTGGATCCACATGATAGGTTTCATTCTTTGGAGCATCATTTGGAGTTGGTTATTGGGTTCCAAAATCTTCCACGGGGAGTTCACATGAGCACTTGGACATGGGACCTGGGCTTACAATGGTGGTTGGACTACTTCAGCATGGTGGATTTCCTTTCTACATGGGACCTTGGTTCTTCATTCTTCTTCAGCATTATGGTCCACAATTATCCATGGGACCCTGGTATATGGTTGTACATCAAGCGTTGAGGACAACACTTTCATAAGGGGGATGGAATGTAAGGTAGCTGGAGAGGTAGTGGGGGGGCCCAGAGGGCCCATAGTGATAATAGTGGAGGTCATTCAATGTAAGGTGGAATCGGTCCACTATATTATTAAATAAGTCCCACTATGGTAGTTAGGNAAATGGGTAATTAGATATAATAAATGTAAGAGAACTTCTTAGAAGGTTATACTTCTAGAAGATTCCTCCTCTAGAATGTTCTTAGGTGATGGTAGCACTATATAAAGGGGTTCAAGCAATGTAATGAGACATGAAGAGAAGTATTTTATTTGGAGATGAAGCTCAATAGGAGGATGCCCCCTTGAAGAGGCAAGTGAACAAGAGAGGATCCCTTCCATAATAGGATCCATTGTATGGTGTTTCCCTATCTCAAGGGTTTGATATAATAAAGTTGTGATTTTCTTCTATCTTTCTTGTGGATCTATTGTGTATTCAGTATTTGTGGTGATTATATTTGTAGATCTATCTTGTTTCTTAACACACATGGTCCAATTCCCACCAGATCATATCATAGTAAGGGAGAAGTCGTGTCCTGGCCGCTACTTTATGCATCCTAGATTGGATGACAATCTTATATTTGGTGGTCAGGTCATCTTTTTCATTGTCACTAGAATCATCAGAGTAATTTACCAATTCAGATTGTAGAACATCAGAAACAAATGACCAGGTCCTGACAGAGTCGACACTTCAAGGCGAAGTATCAGCGACGTTGTCTGAACCTTGTCCTGAAACCTCAACGTTGACTTTAGACGCTTTTCGCGGGGCCATGGCGGAGAATCCTGCTTTATCTCTTCTGCGATAAAAATATGTATACATACATAAATTAGTTCGTTGATAAAAGTGCACTCTACATAATATAGAAATGAATTTGTGATAGCAAATAACAACTCTATATATTCAAAAACTCGGTAATTTTTAAGAACAGATCAGTCAAATCACACTTAAATATAAATTTAGCAATAAAAACTCAATCTTTACTTGTCTATTCGCTTTGTTTCTAATTAATGCCATAAATTTTGGCGATTCGAAATGTCAGTTGGCGTAAGGAAGAATTAAGATTGCCTCGTAAACTGTGCATGCATCAAATCACGGGAAATACTAGCTTAGCTCAATTAATCAGGTTTTACCAATGTTAATTAATCTTTCGGTACTCGCTGCATCGGGAGTTTTCACTTTAACCCTTTGAACCTCTAACACCCGAGATTGCGATGATTGTCTTTGGTTAATAAAAAATGTAATTATGATTAGGCGCTTAATTAATTACGTGATTATTTATATCAGAACTTCGCGACTCGGAGCTTCGAAGGTATAGCTTCCGGGAAGTTTGTATGCCGAGTTGCGAAATCATGAGATCGTGACTTCACGACTCGGAGCTTCGAGGGTATATCTTCCAGGAAGTTTGTATGCCGAGTTGCAAAACCGCAAGATCACGAAGATATGTTTTAATTAAAATGGAGGATAAAACCGGATTAAGTGTTTAATTAATTACGTTTACATCTTTATCGCGACTTCGCGACTCGGGGCTTTGACAGTGTAGCTTTCAAAAGAGAGTACGTCGAGTCGTGAATTTTCGACATAATTTAACCACGGTTAAGCTTTTACCTTTAACCTTAACACGGGTTACGAAGATAAGAAATTTGTGGTTTCGGCTATTGGGGTTACGACAGTAAGAATTTTGGATTTAGTAAATGCTGAGACGTGAAACCACGATGATGCTTAACTGTAATTTAGGAAAATTTTACTCTTGTTATTGGCCTGGGTAAAACTTTAAAACGATTTCATCATTTGGGACCTGTGAATTATCTGATCTATAACATTCGACATACGAAATCCCGAGGTAAAAAAGGGGGGAAAATTATTTGAACGAAAAGTAGAACTCGCCTTGAGAGTATGATAACCATCGCCGCTCACGTGATGAGACTTCAGAGATTTTGGAACAATTGAAGGAAAATACGAAAACCATCTTTCGATTTCGAGCATTAAGACATGAAATTCAAAATGGGCTAAAAAACAAAGGCGGATCCAACATAGGCTCCAACTAGGGATCCTGTTTTCTTGTAAGACGGGAAGAACAGTAGACCACGTGCCGATATTGGGTAATTGGAGTCAATGGATTTAATCCAACGAAAAATTTCCTGAGAACGGGATATCAAAGGGGAAAGAAACTTCGTTTTTTACGTTTGAAAAGATTTTCAAACTCAGATACTTTTTAAACTTAGTTGTAGTCCCTTTCACGACTTTCCCCTTCACGTTACTGAATTCAGGTCTGCATTAAGACAATCAAAACAGTTCTAGGAGACCCAACAGATCTTGTGGCTATCAACTTGCATCAAAAGAAGAAGATTATATGTTTTTAATTAGGAAGTCATGTCTGAACATGGGATGTAGATAAGGTTTTTAAAAAGAATTGGTTACCAGAGTAGAGTGATATTCATGTATAATAGCCTTACAGATATCTCATATATTGCTTCACTTCCAGCGAGCCTGTTCAGTACCCTGGTGAAGTTATCTGCCCCCTTTTACTGAATTTCCTTTCACCACTTCGGAATATATTTGTGCATTTAAATGCTGAGACGAGGGTAATCATTTCTGAATTTCCTTTCATTGTCTCTTGGACTAAATGGGGGCAATCATTTCTAAATTTCCTTTCACCACTTGTCTTATAATTTGCTTTTTTAGAGTGCGAAGATGGGGGCAATCAGTTTGTATCGGGGATGATATCTGGGTAATATTTTGCATTATAGGTCTGTCAAATTACTTTGATTACTCGGTACCAACCTTCCCTTAACCTTCACAACACCTTCCTTCTCAAGGAAAAAGGGAAAATAACTTTTTTTTAGAGTATTCTATTTTAGCAAGCCTCAATCCTTCAAAATTGTTGAAAAACCTAGGAAAGTCACTATCACTTTAAGCATTCCTTCATTTAGCAAGGGACTGGGGAGTTGTGAAGACCCGCTTGCTTTCCTTAATCTTCTTTGAAGATCTCGAGGTTGAAACGAAATCTCCTCTCCCTACGTATGAAAAACGGAAAGATGTTGACTTTTTAAAGGGTAAACCCGAAGACAGAAAAGGGTGACAAATAGAGATTTACAGACTGAAAAACAGAGGTCAAAAAATCAAAACTAACTCTCGTAAAAAAAAATTGGGGGCACTTTACTTTGACTGACTGCTTTAATTTGAGTGACTTATTTAATTTGTCTTATTCTTTTGTAAACGATTAAACAAGGAAACATTATGTTATTTATTAGTTCGTATGATGTTGTTGTCTAAATGAGGTTACCTCGGTTTTCTTTGCTAGCCCTTCAGAACAAGTCTTTTAGGAAATATCACCTTTACCTTATCGTTTCATTTTCTTTCAAAAATGTTTGGTATCACCTGTTTAAGCCGATTTGTTTCTGACACCAACTTTCAGTTTACTTCTCCCGCTTTTTTTGTTTGCAGCTGGAAACCTGTAAAAGGCAAATACGAAGGTTATCGAGGCTATCTAAAAGGTGTAAAAAATTCACGAAAGAAAACCAAAATAACAAAGAGAAATGGAAAATATATATACACAAGTAAAAATTCTCTATATGAATATATAAATATAAAATTAAATGAACCTTTTTTTTTTGGGCAACTTTTTATGTCATATAATGCTTTAGATAACGCTCGTTGACAGGGGCGTTGAGGATTTCACCATCTATATTTTCCAGTAGGAAAGAATTTTTTCCTTCGAGAGCCGAGACTCTGAATGGGCCATACCATAGGTGATCAAATTTACCATGTTTTGCTACTTCTTCCCTCCTTGCATCCCACCTTAATACTAAATCACCTGGGAGGAAATCTTTGTCAATCACCCTACGTTCGAATAATGTCTTCATGTCATCTTGATACTTCTGCAACCGTTCATCTATTTCGACCCTATGTTGTTGAACCTCGATTAGCTGATTTATCCTCCTTGTGACGTCATTTGCTTCTTCTTTCTGATCTTGCCACAATTTCATCACGAGGAGTGCTAAATTTATAGGTAACACTACGTCTGTCCCATATACCATCTGAAAAGGAGACATGCCGATAGACTTTTAGTGCCTATGCGATTTTCCCAAAAAGTGTACTTTAAATGTACATGCCAAGACTTTTTGTTTTCATCCAACACTTTCTTAATTATATTGATCAGGCTCTTGTTAGACGACTTAGCCAATCCATTTCCTTGGGGGTAGTATGTTGTAGAATGGCCGAGAATAATATTATACTTATGGCAGAAGTTGGTCATAGCCATATATTTGAAAGCTTGGTCATTATCCGTGACTATCTTTCGGGGGCACCCAAATCTTGACAAGATATTTTCTTCCAAGAAATCTATTACCACCGAGTCAGTCGCCCTTTTAGTTGGAATTTCTTCCACCCATTTGGTAAAGTAGTCTGTGGAAGTTAAGATCCACCTTTGTTGGGTGCTAGAATGTGGATTAATCTCTCCTATAAAATATAGCCCCCACTATTGAAAAGGGGCTTCAGTTTTGACCGGAACTAAAGGTAGCACCAGGAGTTTTTGTTTACCTGCAAATAGCTGACAAGGGCTGCAAGCTCGGACCTTGGCATTAACATATGAAAAGAGTTTTGGCCAGTAATACCCAGCCCTCATAATTTTGTAAGATGTGGCCCTCCAAGCATGATGTCCTCCACAAACTCCTTCGTGAAATTCACTTATAACCCTTTCTATTTTCAATTCGACTAAGAAGACTAGCAAGAAACTGAGTGGATCTTTCCAATATAGTTGATTGTCGGCAATACAATACTTAACCGCATGAAGCTTTAAGGTCTTAGATTTTGATGGTGATAGTTCACTAGGGAATTTTAGAGTTAGTAGGTAGGATACTATGTTTTTGTACCATTCTTATCATACAAACTTCTCCTCAATCTTAATTGCACTTGTTGGTTCATCAAGCTTGCTTATGTTCATATTTTCCTCATATCCCTGTAGGCAGTTTATATCCAGAGCTCTGAGATTTGATTCATCCAAAAGTTTGGCCAGGCCTTGTCCTTTTATCAATTTAGTAGGTTTGATTTCTAGGTCAAATTCTTGAATCTTGTCCAGCCATCGTCCTCTTTTCCCATCACTGTCTGGTTGTACCAAAATATCTTTCACAGAACTGGTCGGTACGTACGCAATGATTTTGGAATGTAATACATATGTTCTAAGTGCCTTCAGCGCCTTTACCATGGCGTACGCTTGTTTTTATATTATATCATATTTAAGTTCTGCATCTCTGAGGCTCTTGCTGAAAAAGATGATCAGTTGTTCAAAACCATCTTCGTTCTTTTGGAGGAGCACC
>JASDQU010687304.1:16993-28370 GCA_032191745.1 Picea mariana
GTTTAACCTCGGCTGGGATTTTGTTATACATCTTGTTGAATATTTCAATAAACTCCATAACTGTTTCTGAATTCTTTTTTCTTAAAGACCCAAACTCGGTTAAATAATATAGGTGGTCCTTTCTTTCGCCCCATTGTCTAAGGAACGCATCTTCCAAGGCATCATATGACAAGATAGATCCTGCAGGTAGACTCCGAAACCAAGTTCGGACCTGACCTTCGAAGGTTTGGACAAGAAGCCTCAAATACACGTATTCATGTTCGAGACCTAGGATATCTGCGAATTGATCAAAGAAATTTATGTGTTCGACTGCGGTCAGATCTCCTTCCCCAGTGAATTTTGGCAAATTTTTTATATAATTTTCGGGAAGGTCGTGCAGAGGAACGGGCAATACCAAGGGAGCGTATCTTGCTTCCACTTTAGCAAACACTCTGGGAGGGGGGGCATCTCCTTGGCCTCCATCTCCTCCCCCAGGAGCACCTCCACCTCCTCCTTCGACAACCCCTCCACCTCCTCCTCCGGCGGCTGCCATCGTTATTAGTGGAAAGTTGTAAAGGGGGTTTTGGAAGATTAAAAGTGAATCTTTACTTTCTTCGCGGGGTGAAAAATCTGAGGATGACTGGTAAGGGATGTGAGGGCTTGGTTCTTCGGACTTGCAAGATATGTAGTCAGGGGAACCAACGGGTGTGGAAACTGGGTGTGTGAAATATTCTTCGAGACTGGGTGAGGTCACAAAATTGAACTGAAGGGTCGACGATATATCGACAATAGATGGATTTTCTACAGGACTTTTTCCTATGTGTATTACAAAGGTTATCGAATGGGTTTCACTTCTAACTTCAGAGTAGTTTATCATTAGATCTTTAGTGTCGAAAAGAGGGTTACATGAAGTTGAAGGTTCAGAAGAACTCTTGGTCTTCATTTGTAGGTATTTAGGCTGATAGACTGTAGGGGTCGGCTTAAAAGAGCCTCTCGCCTTTAAAATTTTCTCAGGATTGGTGACGGGTGTGGTTTGTTTACCATCCAGGTTTTGTCTGGTATTCCTTCATCCGGATTCCAGCTTATTAATCGTGGAGTCTCCAAATGAAATATTAGAAAGAGTTTAAGAGGTGTGCACTCTTTGTTCACTATCAAAGGGTGGCACTTTCAACGAAAAAGAATGTCGTTTTCCCAGGGAAAAAGATTTCGTAACTTCGGTCCCCGACAACGGTGCCAAAAAGATGTTGTTCCAGAGTATTTACTTAAGGCTTGGAAGTACAGTGTCTAGGCATTCGAAAGTGAATGAGGGATAAAGAAGGAAGAAAAGTCAACCTTCAGTTAGGGAAGCTAGGGATGATTTCTAGGTTCGCGTTGTCTAGCTTCCAACTGTTCCTGGATGTTTATATCTCGTTCAATCACTGCCCATGAACCTTCAAGTTCAACCCGGGTAGTGGTTGCTTTAAGAATAGTATCAAAAAGATTTAAAGAAATATGTGTTTAGTCTAATAGTCTGGGTTCGATATTAGGCTGTCTTGTTACAAGGACAGTCATAGAGGAATAGAAAGGTAAGAAAAACTCGGGGGAAATTTAGGTGTTGTCTCAATTCGGTCGTATAAAAGAGAGTTTATAGTTCCATGAGTGAATATAGGGTGCTAACGAAAGGCCCTTTCGCGTAACTGAGTTATATTTTAATGAAAATGTATGAGGTGGGAGAAAGCATTAAGTTGTCTATCAAGTAAGGCTCCTATCAAGGGAGAATCTCACTTATAACAGAAGAAGAAAAATGTAAAGAAATAACCCAATGAAGCATAGGATATATATAGAATTCTTAAGGTGTTGACTGGTCTTATACCTGCTGATAGTTGGTACAGAGGAAAAACAATAAACAATATAGAAAACCAAAATTCATTCACTATAGTAGAGGTTGTACTAAATTATAGCGAAGCAGTCATAAGATACAAATATAAAATGAAATGAAATAACGAGATACAAGGAAACAAACTCATAACACAGTCGTGATGGAATTGACAATATTCAGATTTTCTTTATATTAACTCTCAAAATAGAAAATCTCTATTACAATCGACACAAAAAGGTCCAGCCCTCTCTCTTTCTTTCTATGGTATATTTATACAGTTTTACATAAGATGGAATCTCAATCGTTACAAGATTTTTAGTTATGATAAGGAGGAGAGAAATTGTTCCATTTCTTCATCTCTGTCTTTATTTGGTACCAAAATCTTGCCCTCTCACATGCTCGGTACAAGTGACACATCTTTCCACTAGCCAAGATATCAACCTTGACGGTTCCGCTTGACAATTGTCCTCAAAAGAGTAACAATCTTGGGTTAATTGCAGCAACCTTTCTTCCATCTATCAGTCTATGATGTCAATGGCGCATAATTGCACAATTGGTTTAATCATACATTTATCTATTTGCACTATGTCTGCCATAGTTACTTGTGATATTTCGACCGAATATCTTTCTTCTTTTTCGTTTATATCAAGAGAGATTTTAACTATATTCATTTGACTCAATGTCTCATCATTTCCTTCACTATCAATACCTAATACATTACCATCTATAGAGACAAAAGCCTCTTCAAAGGATTTCATTACCTTCTTGGCTTGTAGTTTACCTTCTGATATACTGTGCTCCCACTCTTTCAATAAAATATTTCCTCTGGTCTGCTCCAAAATGGAAAACCTGGGAGTACTTCCTGTTTCCCTATTGTTTGTAGCTATCACAGCCTCTTGAAAAGCGACCTGAGCTGCTCCAGCTTCTCTTTCTCTGACGGATAAATTTTCCACTACTTCATCAATGAGTAAGCAGTTGTCTTGAATTATCTCTACCTTGGTGAGTAAATTTCGCTGGGCTATAGAAACCCTGCTCCGAATCTCCATCACTTGGGACTGGAACATCCCGATATCTATAACTCTACTTACGGAGATTTCCACTCTAGCCTATAGTTTTTCAATCAAGTCCTTTTGTTGGCCCGCTTGTATCTGACCATTCTGAACTACCATCTCTGCTTGTTCGAGCCTAGTTTTGAGCAGCTCTATCTTGCTTTTATCAACCATCCTTGCTTGTTCTATTCCTGTGGTCGCCTGGTCCTTGGCAGCCTCCTCTTTCGTGGCTAGTCTAGCTTCTAAGGTTTTGATGAGGTGATTTTTTCACTTCAGCTGATTTTTCAAAACCCCGACTAAAAATTGGTTTGTTGTGGCATATGCCCCTAAGCTCTCGGCTATCTCTGTAGCAAAATTTTCATTCTTCTTGTCTTTCCCATCGGTAAACACTTTGTACTTCTTGGCTGTTGATCCCCCTTCTTGATAGAATTCTCTTTTTACCACATCCTTTCTCTTCTTATCAAAGAAGAACTCATTTGGAGGGATCTCTTCCACCCTTATAGGTCTCAATTCTTCATTTAAAATCCACCCTGCCTCTATGTTTCCTTGAGTTGACTGAAAGGGAGTAATGGATGTGATGGGATCTCTGATTTGCTTAGCTAGTTGCTCTGGAGTAGTAACCAGCGTCTACTTTTTCGGCTGGTTGGGAGTCTTTATCTCTACTTTCGGACTCCTAGTTTGCTCTTGCCCATCCTGGTGTTCTTCTTGGCTGGGTGTCACATCTTTGGAGCCCTCAGCTTCTTTTTTTTTCACCTCTGCTATACTTGGATTCTCACCCTGAAATACTGCGGGAAGACAAATACATCGATGTTCTTGGAATTTTAGAACATCTTCCCTCTCTTCGGGTGCCAGAGCTTGCATCCAAGCCAAACTCTCGGCATAAGATCTTGCGCCTCGGAAAATTTCATCCGAGGGTGAATTCTCGTGTTCGGACCTTTTGAGTCTGCAACTGGCCAAATGATTACTTATGACCCTTTGTCGATCGTGCTTCTTGAATTCAATAAGAACCAATTTTAGGTCTTCCAAGGCTGCTGCCTCAGCTTTAGCATGCCCAAAATCTAACAAAGAATATGAATTTAGATGAACAGGAAAAGGAGGCCATGCCTTCTTTGAATATCCCTTAAGCTCCTTGCTTATGCCACTGATTATTGTTTTCCTAGCAACCTCACGACAAGCCAGCTTGTCAGGAAAGAATAGTGGTAATTCATGCAGGGGAACAGAAGCCTCGAAAACCCTAAGATATGAGAATTCTGCTTCTACATACCAGTTGGCTATACTGCTCAAATTCATCACTATACTATCTGAGATCCTGGGTGGCGGGTGGCTGAAAATAGTGACATGCAGTGGTACCATTACCCAGTTAAATATTTCATACATGAAATATGCCGCTTTGTTTTCCCACAATTTTGAATGGTAGACGTCGATGGGCTCAGCCTCTGATGGAGTCCAACTCCATCTCATTAAGGGAAAGGGTGTTAGAAAACACATGACGTCCATAATGTATGCAGACATAAAGAATGAAGCCATCTTTCCTCTCTCCCTCTGCGCCCGATACTCTGTAACTCGACTGGTCAAGCTGTCAGATAGCATTTTTGCCCAGTCGAAGGAACAGCCTTTAGCAACTAAATGTATTAGAGGCACCCACTGAACAAAGAAATGTGTGGTGTCCTCTCTCCCATATAGTTTTTAGGTCATCATAACTACATATTTGAACTGTGGTTCCAAGGAAGCTATTGAATATATACCGTTATTTTCTTCCTTAAACTTCACAGGGTGTGAAACCCAATCTCTGATTAAACTGGACATAGTCTTGTCATATTTCACACATTCTTTCTGTTTGAAGCTCTCCAAGAATTCAGCATCATATGTAAGGTCTAAAACGGTAGGCAACTTGTACATAGCCTGCAGTTGTTCGGGTCTGAAAGTCTCAATAGTGACTTTATGTTCATTGATGATGGTTCTGGTTGGTATGTACACATGGTCCAATGCCCACCGGATCATATCATAGTAAGGGAGTAGTCGTGGCTTGGCCACTACTTTATGCATCCCAGATTGGACGATGATCTTATATTTGGTGGTCAGGTCGTCTTTTTCATTGTCACTAGAATCATCAAAATAATTTACCAATTCAGATTGTAGAACATCAGAAACAAACGACCAGGTCCTGATAGATTCGACACTTCGAGGTGAAGTATCAGCGAAGTTGTCTGAACCTTGTCCCAAAACCTCAACGTTGGCTTTAGATGCTTTTCCCGGGGCCATGGTGGGGGATCCTACTTAAGCTCTTCTGCGATAAAAATATGTATACATATAGAAATTAGTTCGCTGAGAAAAGTGCGCTCTGCGTAATATAGAAATGAATTTGTGATAACAAATAACAGCTCTATATATTCAAAAACTCGGTACTTTTTAAGAACAGATCGGTCAAATCACGCTTAAATATAAATTTAGCAATAAAAACCCAATCTTTACTTGTCGATTTGCTTTGTTTCTAACTAATGCCATAAATTTTGGCGGTTCGAAATGTCAGTTGGCGTAAGGAAGAATTAAGACTGCCTCATAAATTTTGCATGCATCAAATCACGGGAAATACTAGCTTAGCTCAATTAATCAGGTTTTATCAATGTTAATTAATCTTTCGGTACTCACTGCATCAAAAGTTTTCGCTTTAACCCTTTGATCCTCTAACACCCGAGATTGCGATGTTTGTCTTTGGTTAATAAAAAACATAATTATGATTAGGCGCTTAATTAATTACGTGATTATTTATATCGCAACTTCGCGACTCAAAGCTTTGAAGGTATAGATTCTGGGAAGTTTGTATGTTGAGTTGTGAAATCGCGAGATCGTGACTTCACGACTCGGAGCTTCGAGGGTATAGCTTTCGGGGAGTTCATATGCCGAGTTGCGAAACCGCGAGATCGCGAAGATATGTTTTAATTAAAATGGAGGATAAAACCGGATTAAGTGTTTCATTAATTACGTTTACATCTTTATCGCGACTTCGCGACTCGGGGCTTTGATAGTGTAGCTTTCAAAAGAGAGTACGCTGAGTCGCAAATTTCCGACAGAACTTAACCATGGCTAAGCTTTTACCTTTAACCTTAACACGGGTTACTAAGACAAGAAATTCCTGGTTTCGGCTATCGGGGTTACGACAGTAAGACTTTTGGATTTACTAAACGCTGAGACTTGAAACCCTGATGATGCTTAACCATAATTTAGGAAAATTTTACTCTCATTATTGGCATGGGTAAAACTTTAAAACAATTTTGTCGTTTCACTGTTTGGGACCTGTGAATTATGTGATCTATAACATCCAACATACGAAATCCCGAGGTAAAAAAGGGGGGAAAATTATTTGAACGAAAAGTAGAACTTGCCTTGAGAGTATGATAACCATCGTCGCTTGCGTGATGAGACTTCAGAGATTTTGGAACAAAATAAAGAAAATACGAAAACCATCTTTTGATTTCGAGCATTAAGACATGAAATTCAAAACGGGCTAAAAAACAAAGGCGGCTCCAAGATAGGCTCAAACTAGGGATCCCGTTTTCTTGTAAGACTGGAAGAACAATAGACCACATGTTGATATCGAGTAATTGGAGTCAATGGCTTTAATCCAGCGAAAAAGTTCTTGAGAACAGGATATCGAAGGGGAAAAAAACTTCGTTTTTTACCTTTGAAAATATTTTCAAACTCATATACTTTTTAAACTTAGTTGTAGTCCCTTTCATGACTTTCCCCTTCCCGTTACTGAATTTAGGTCTGCCTTAAGACAATCAAAATAGTTCTAGGAGACCCAACAGATCTTGTGGCTATCAACTTGCATCGAAAGAAGAAGATTATATGTTTTTAATTAGGAAGTCATGTCTGAACATGGGATGTAGATAAGGTTTTTAAAAAGAATTGGTTACCAGAGTAGAGTGATATTCATGTATAATAGCCTTACAGATATCTCATATATTGCTTCACTTCCAGTGAGCCTGTTCAGTACCCTGGTGAAGTTATTTGGCCCCTTTTACTGAATTTCCTTTCACCACTTCGGAATATATTTGTGCATTTAAATGATGAGACGAGGGCAATCATTTATGAATTTCCTTTCATTGTCTCTTGGACTAAATGGAGGAAATCATTTCTAAATTTCCTTTCACCACTTGTCTTATAATTTTCTTTTTTAGAGCGCGAAGATGGGGGCAATCAGTTTGTATCAGGGATGATATCTGGGTAATATTTTGCATTATAGGTCTGTCAACTTACTTTGATTACTCGGTACCAACCTTCCCTTAACCTTCACAACACCTTCCTTCTCAAGGAAAAAGGGAAAATAACTTTTTTTTTAGGGTATTCTATTTGAGCAAGCCTCAATCCTTCGAAATTGTTGAAAAACATAGGAAAGTCGGGATCACTTTAAGCGTTCCTTCGTTTAGCAAGGGACAGGGGAGTTGTGAAGACCCACTTTCTTTCCATAATCTTCTTTGAAGCTCTCGAGGTTGAAACAAAATCTCTTCTCCCTACATATGCAAAATGGAAAGATGTTGACTTTTTAAAGGGTAAACCCGAAGACAGAAAAGGGTGACAGATAGAGATTTATGGACTGAAAAACAGAGGTCAAAAAATCAAAACTGACTCTTGTAAATCTTTTTCAGGGGCACTTTACTTTGTCTGACTGCTTTAATTTGAGTGACTTGTTTAATTTGTCTTATTCTTTTGTAAACGATTAAACAATGGAACATTTTGTTATTTGTTAGTTCGGATGATGTTGTTGTCTGAATGAGGTTACCTCAGTTTTCTTTGCTAGCCCTTCAGAACAAGTATTTTAGGAAATCTCACCTTTACCTTATCGTTTCATTTTCTTTGCACAAAATCAAAAATCTTTGGTATCACCTGTTTAAGCCCATTTGTTTCTGACACCAACTTTTAGTTTACTTCTCCTGCTTGTTTTGTTTGCAGTTGGAAACCTGTAAAAGGAAAATACAAAGGTTATCAAGGCTATCTGAAAGGTGTCGAAAATTCATGAAAGAAAATCAAAATAATAAAGTGAAATGGAAAATATATATACACAAGTAAAAATTCTCTATATGAATATATAAATATAAAACTAAATGAACTTTTTTTTTTTTTGGTGACTTTTTATGTCATATAATGCTTCAGATAATGCCCATTGACAGGGGCGTTGAGGATTTCACCGTCTAGATTTTCCGGTAGGAAATAGTTTTTTCCTTCAAGAGCCGAGACTTTGAACGGCCCATACCAGAGGTGATCGAATTTACCATGTTTTGTTGCTTCTTCCCTCCTTGCATCCCACCTTAATACTAAATCACCTGGGAGGAAATCTTTGTCCTTCGCCCTACAGTCGAATAATTTCTTCATGTTGTCTTGATACTTCTACAACCATTCATCTATTTCGACCCTATGTTGTTGAACCTCGATTAGCTGATTTATCCTTCTGGTGTTGTTATTTGGTTCTTCTTTCTAATCTTGCCACAACTTCATCATGGGGAGTGCTAAATTTATAGGTAACACCGCATCTATCCAATATACCATCTGAAAAAGAGACATGGTGATAGACTTTTTAGTGCCTATACGATTTTCCCACAAAGCATACTTTAAATGTACATGCCAAGACTTTTTGTTTTCATCCAACACTTTCTTAATTATATTGATCAAGCTCTTGTTAGACGACTCGGCCAGTCCATTTCCTTGGGGGTAGTATGTTGTAGAATGGCCGAGAATGATATTATACTTTTGGTAGAAGCTGATCATAGCCATAGATTTGAAATCCTGGGCATTATCCGTGACTATCTTTCGGGGGAAGCCAAATCTTGACAAGATATTGTCTTCCAAGAAAACTATTACCACCAAGTCAGTCGCCCTTTTAGTTGGAATTGCTTCCACCCATTTGGTAAATTCGTCTGTGGTAGTTAAGATCCACTTGTGTTGGGCGCTAGAATGTGGATTAATCTCTCCTATAAAATCTGTCCCCCACTATTGAAAAGGGGCTTCAATTTTGACCGGAACTAAATGTAGTGTCTGGAGTTTCTGTTTACCTGCAAATAGCTAACAAGGGCTGCAAGCTTGGACCTTAGCGTTAACATATGAAAAGAGTTTTGGCCAGTAATACCTAGCCCTCAGAATTTTGTAAGTTGTGGCCCTCCAAGCGTGATTTCCTCCACAAACTCCTTCGTGAAATTCACTTATAACCCTTTTTGTTTCCGATTCAACTAAGCAGACTAGCAAGAAACCGAGCAGGTCTTTCCAATATAGTTGATTGTCGGCGATACAATACTTAACTGCATGAAGCTTTAAAGTCCTGGATTTTGATGGTGATAGTTCACTAGGGCATTTTAGAGTCAATGTTTCAGGATAAATCCATAAGTGCGGACATGAACCGATCTCCCCAGATCCACCCGGATCTGGAACAAAACAGAACAGAATACTACCCTTTCCCTAGATCTAGTCTATTGAATGAACTAAGAGATAAGTGTTGTAGGCATACCTTGTGAACGCTTTCCTTATGTCTCTGTTGTTCCAAGCTTAATACTCCAATGCTCTTGCACCGTTCAGACCGTCACAGTACAAACCAATCGGAATATTGACAAGTTAATATATTCAATATCTAGACTATACATGTGATCAAGGAATCATGTAATAAAGTGATATCATCTTTATGGGAAAGGGACATATTACTGTATTGCATTAATTGAAAGAGAAACTTACAACCTAAGCCTTGATGTCGGAGGTCTCCTTTCGATGGCTCCTATCTTTGACACACACACTTGCTCATGCATGAAGAAAATCAACCACTTGTAATGACCTTGCTTTAATCTCTTGTTGTTGTAGCATCAATCCTTCATACAGGCTTCAACAATTATCCAATCAATCTCTTGCTAGCTTGCTTCTAACCTTTTCCATGAACAATCTCCTCAATATATAGGAGAAGATAATTGGTTACTTAGATAGGGAATGATCCCAATATATCTGGAAAGTCAGTATTTTGCCAACCATTCGAAAGCCAACTCATCCTTCTAGAAGATTCCCTTCTAGAAGGATCGAGAACTTATTCATTTTCCTTCCTTAAGAACATGTTCACACCCTGGCTTTGAGCACAGTGCGATGAGTTCACACCCCAAGTGAGAGCAGCATGCGAGAAATAGGCATTCCCGCAGATGACTATATATGCAGCCTGTGAACTATCTTTAAACTTTGATTTCTGGAAGCTGATAAGTGAAACCTTTCTCAGGAAAATGTTCCTATAGAAGAGCTTGATATTTCATCATCATGACATTATCGTAACATCATCACAATGACCAAAATTGCATATAACAGAATGCCCCCCAAATTCTGAGAGTGGAATCAGTGACAGTCGACGGACTTTGTAAGCTGCATGTGTGTGTCAAGAACCAAGAGCACATCTAATCAGAAACCTGCAAACATCCAAGCATCGGTAGAATATAATATGTATCCCTTCTGAGGTAGGCATTCCAATACTTAGATCACAGACTGATGACATCATAAATAAAGATCATGGCCACCAATCATACACTGTGGATCCATGTAGTCATAACATAGCATAGCCACCTGAATACAATGTGGATCTATGCGACAAATTTTCAGTCAAGACGACATAGCCACGAAACATACACAGTGGATCTATGTGTCGCAAATAATACATACTCCATCACAACCTGGATCATAAAGATAATATCCAGGGTCTTCAACCTCATCGCTCAAAAGTATGAGTCTGACCATGTGATTACATGTGTCGAAGTCGAACATGACAGAAACCACTTGATTACCGGCCATTGATGCAACCGTTAACAAGTGCGAGGGAAATCACCATTGATTTCAATGACTCCCAAGGTACTAAATTACAAACCATCGATTTTGAATAAATGAACTGATGTCGAACAATCGACGGAATCTTTCGATCAGGGGCCAATGATGTAAACCCACTGTCAAAAGCAAGGAAACTTGCCATTGAGGCATGCAAGCTCCAAGGTACTAAAAGATTTCTAAGTCTTAATCCCAGATAATGTGTTGATGTCGATGGAATAAGACTCATCACAGGAGGGCCTTGATGTATCCCCCATCAATGACATGAAATGAGTAACAGAGTTTGAATGTGAAACAAAGTATGTGACAATTGGACTTTGGACACAGGGAAGGCCGACACAAAAAGAATGGATAACTGCAGATGGCCAACTCAAGTAGAGGTTTCAGATCGACTGCTCTCGAACATATGAACGACACGACCGATGACTTGGTAGCATTGACTCAAATACGACACATGGAATGACCTTGTTATCAAATAGGATGAGAGACAAATGGATTACCCAAACCGGCTTCAGATGATGAATAGGGAGTGTCATGTTCAAGAGCGACTCTTACTGCCAATCAACACAAAGATGAAACATATCCCTTTCCCAAATTTTCCCCCACCATTTCTGGCAAGTACCTCTTTATTTTTACGCAAGCTTGAAGAGGATCA
>JASDQU010687304.1:38655-49434 GCA_032191745.1 Picea mariana
GAGCTTATGGAGAGTGTGTCTCTCTTCCTACTCCAAAGCACTAGCCTAGCTAATATGTTGGTGTAAAGAGCCCTAGAAAAAGTTACTAGATTGATTTTAAGATTACGCAATATTTTGAAAGGTTGTTAATTACTCAAAGGCAACGGAAGTGAAACTCATGATGTATGACTCTGACCCAAGTAATGCAAGGACAATGATGAAATATAATATTTTTCATTCCATGAATCCTGGCTATGGGAGAGAGAGAATTTTTTCCGAATCAATCTCAAATACAAATGCAATGCTCAATTTTCCGTTCAAATGCCAATGCAAATAACCAATTATCAAATAACGATCTCTAAATGTCTTTTTCAATACTTCAATGCTCTAAGATTTGATTTTTACAATGTTTTCGAAATGACAAAAGCAAAACTTGAAAGAAAACAAAATGTTTACTTTCCAAGAAGAACTCTGATAAAGGAGAAAAGAAAAATCAAATCAAACCAAATCAAACAAAACAACCCAGCCACTTCTTTCAATGATAGTAAAAATGAAAACCAAACCAAGAAATCTTCTCAAAAGCAAATGAAAATGTACTGTCGAACCTCAAAGCAAAAGAGAAAACAAAAACACTTAACCCTCTACCAATCACTGGTTCTCGGCTATCCAGACATATCCAACTCCAGTAATCTAAGAGCAAGAAAATGCCAAACAAGGCCAAGAAGAGAAATTCAAGTTATCAAAAGCAAAGAAGACCTAGAAACCCTAAATCTCTCCAAGCAAGCAAATGGAAGCAAAAGATAAGTAAGACAATGATCCAATAAGTCAAAAAGGGGTAAAACAACAGATCTAAGCTGTTGGTAAATTCAAAACTTGATTTCAAAAAAAATTCAAAATCTGCCCGCAGGCAAGCCTTGGACACAGTGCGAGAAATTATAATTCTCGCAGGCCAGCTCAATGTAGACTGCGAACAGTTCGCACTGGAAGATATAAGCAGACTGCGAACTTCTAGGGTTCTCGCAGGCTGTCAATAGGTACAGTGCGAGAATCCCTGAAACTAATGAAAATTTTAAAAATGCAAGCAAAATCCAAGTTGACTTATAGACCCAGAAGGTCTCTCAGGGTATCCTGAGGACTCAGAGACTAACAAATCAGGAGAATAATCAAAATAGAGCAAATGGCCACAGGAAATTCAAAAAACCAAAAAGACAAAGGGATAAGTTCCCCAGTGGAGTCGCCAATTTTGTTTCAGGATAAATCCGTAAGTGCGGACATGAACCGATCTCCCCAGATCCACCCGGATCTGGAACAAAACAGAACAGAATACTACCCTTTCCCTAGATCTATTCTATTGAACGAACTAAGAGATAAGTGTTGTAGGCATACCTTGTGAACTCTTTCCTTATGTCTCTGTTGTTCCAAGCTTAATACTCCAATGCTCTTGCACCGTTCAGACCGTCACAGTACAAACCAATCGGAATATTGACAAGTTAATATATTCAATATCTAGACTATACATGTGATCAAGGAATCATGTAATAAAGTGATATCATCTTTATGGAAAAGGGACATATTACTGTATTGCATTAATTGAAAGAGAAAACTACAACCTAAGCCTTGATGTCGGAGGTCTCCTTTCGATGGCTCCTAGCTTTGACACACACACCTGCTCATGCATGAAGAAAATCAACCACTTGTAATGACCTTGCTTTAATCTCTTGCTGTAGGCAGTTTATATCCCTGTAGGCAGTTTATATCCAGAGCTCTAAGATTTGATTCAACCAAAAGTTTGGCCAGGCCTTGTCCTTTTATCAATTTAGTAGGCTTGATTTCTAGGTCAAATTCTTGNCCAAAATATCTTTCACAGAACTGGTTGGTACATACGCAATGATTTTGGAATGTAATACATATGTTCTAAATGCCTTCAACGCCTTTACCATGGAATACGCTTATTTTTCTATTATATCATATTTAATTTTTGCGTCTCTGAAGCTCTTGATGAAAAAGGCGATCGGTTGTTCGAAACCCTCTTCATTCTTTTGGAGGAGCACCGCGGCAATCGTGTGTTCGGAGGAAAATGAGAAAATAAGAAACTCTTTCAGATAATCAGGACTTGCCAATACATGTGCCTCAGCTATTACTTTCTTAATATGTGTGAACAACGCTTTGGCCTCTGTTGTCCACTTTACTTCACTGTTCTTTGTCAGCATATCTGTGATCAATTTTACAATTTCAGCGAAAATTTGGGATAAATCTTCGTAAAAAAATTATTTTTCCTAAGAAAGATTGAATTTCTTTTACATTTATGGGAATGTTTATAGTGTCTATTGCTTCAACCCTCTTAGGATCAATCTTAATTCCATCCTTAGATACAATATGACCCAATAATTTACCCTCTTTCATGGCGAAGTGTGATTTCTTGGGGTTTAAGGATAGACCAAACCTGCAGCATTTTTCGAATGTTTGTTTAAGATGTACCAGATGCTCTTCGTCGGATTTGGAGAAAACTGTTAAATCATCCTACGAACTTATCCCTCTCTACGATGAAATCAATGTCCATAGTGCATTGGAACATGGCTCATGCATTCATCAAACCGAAAGGCATCTTATCATACATGAACGTACCCCAAGGAGTAGTAAAAGTTGTTTTTTCTTTATCTTGTTCATTCATGGAAATTTGATTATATCTAGAGAAACCGTCAATCATAGACATTCTATTCGCCCCAACTACCCTTTCTAGCAAATGATCCATTTTAGGCAGAGGATAGTTGTCTTTAAGAGAGGACTTATTTAAATTTCTGAAATCCACACACAGTCTAATTTCTCCACTCTTTTTTCTGACCGGGACCAGATTTGCCACCCAGTCAGAATATCTCGGAGGTACCATAATCTTTGCCTCCAAAATTTTCTTCACTTCTCTCTCGACCATAGGCAATAAAATGGGTTTGATCTGCCTAATATTTTGTCTAAACGGTTTGACCCCAGGCTTTAAAGGTATCTTGTGATCGATCACGGCAGTGTCGTAAGTTCTTAACTCATCGTAGTCAGGGGAACCAATGGGTGTGGAAACTGGGTGTGTGAAATATTCTTCGAGATTGGGTGAGGTCGCGAAATTGAACTGAAGGGTCGACGATATATCGAAAGTAGATAGATTTTCTACAGGACTTTTTCCTTTGTGTATTAAAGAGGTTATCGAATGGGTTTCGCTTCTAACTTCGGAGTAGTTTGATGTTAGATATTTAGTGTAGAAAAGAGGGTTGTGTGAATTTGAAGGTTCAGAAGAACTCTTGGTCTTCATTTGTGGGTATTTAGGCTGATAGACTGCAGGGGTCGGCTTAAGAGAGCCTCTCGCCTTTAAAATATTCTCATGATCGGTGATGGGTGTGGTCTGTTTACCATCTGGGTTTTGTCTGGAATTCCTTCATCCGGATGCCATCTTATTAATCATGGAGTTTTCAATTGAAATATTAGAAAGCCTTTAAAAGGTGTGCACTCTTTGTTCACTATCAAAGGGTGGCATTTTCAACGAAAAAGAATGTTGTTTTCCCAAGGAAAAATATTTCGTAACTTCGGTCCCCAGCAACGGCGCCAAAAAGATGTTGTTCAAGAGTCTGTACTTAAGGCTTGGAAGTACAGTGTCTAGGCATCCAAAAGTGAATGAGGGATAAATAAGGAAGAAAAATCAACCTTCGGCCAGGGAAGCTAGGGATGATTTCTGGGTTGGCGTTGTCTAGCTTCCAACTGTTCCTGGATGTTTATATCTCGTTCAATCGCTGCCCATGAACGTTCGAGTTCAACCCAGGTAGTGGTTGTTTTAAGAATAGTATCAAAAATATTTAAAGCAATTTGTGTTTGGTATGATATTCCGGGTTCGATATTAGGCTGTCTTGTTACAGGGACAGTCATAGAGGAACATAAAGGTAAGAAAAACTCGGGGGAAATTTAGGTGTTGTCTCAATTCGGTTGTATAAAAGAGAGTTTACAGTTCCAGGAGTGAATATAGGGTGCCAACCAAAGGCCCTTTCCTGTAACTGAGTTATCTTTTAATAAAAATGTATGAGGTGGGAGAAAACATTAAGCTATCTATCGAGTAAGGCTCCTATCAAGGGAGAATATCACTTATAAACAGAAGAAGAAAAATGTAAAGAAACAACCCGATGAAGCATAGGATATATATAAAATTCTTAAGGTGTTGACTGGTCTTATACCTGCTGATAGTTGGTACAGAGGAAAAACAGTAAACAATATAGAAAACCAAAATTCATTCACAATAGTAGAGGTTGTACTAAATTATAGTGAAGCATTCATCAGATACAAATATGAAATGAAATCAAATAATGAGATACAAGGAAACAAACTCATAACACAGTCGTGACAGAATTGAGAATATTCGAATTTACTTTATATTAACTCTCAAAATAGAAAACCTCTATTACAATCGACACAAAAAGGTCCATCCCTCTCTCTTTCTTTTTATGGTATATTTATACATTTTTACATAAGATGGAATCTCAATCGTTACAAGATTTTCAATTATGATAAGGAGGAGAGAAATCATTCCATTTATTCATATCTGTCTTTATTTGGTACCAGAAGCTTTCCCTCTCGCATGATCGGTACAAGTGACACATCTTTCCACTAGCCGAGATATCAACCTTGACGGTTCCACTTGACAATTGGCCTCAAAAGAGTAACAATATCGGGTTCATTGCGGCAACCCTTCTTTCATGTATCGGTCTATGATGTCAATGGTGCATAATTGCACACTTGGTTTAATCATACATTTATCTATTTACACTATGTTTACCATAGTTACTTGTGATATTTCAGTCGAATCTCTTTCTTCTTTTTCGTTTATATCAAGAGAGATTTTCGCTATATTCATTTGACTCAATGTCTCAACACTGCCTTCACTATCAATACTTAACAGATTACCATATATAGAGCCAAAAGCCTCTTCAAAGGATTTCATTACCTTCTTGTCTTGTAGTTTACCTTCTGATATACTGTGCTCCCACTCTTTCAATAAAATATTTCCTCTGGCCTGCTCCGAAATGGAAAACCTGGGAGTACTTCCCGATTCCCTATTGTTTATAGCTATCACACCCTATTGAAAAGCAACCCTAGCTTCTCCATCTTCTCTTTCTCTGATGGATAAATTTTCCACTACTTCATCAACGAGTAAGAAGTTGTCCCGAATTATCTCTACGTTGGCGAGTAAATTTCACTGGGCTACAAAAACCCTGCTCCGAATCTCCATTGCGTGGGACTGGGACATCCCGATATCTATAAATCTACTTTCGGTGATTTCCACTCTAGCCTGTAGTTGTTCAATCAATTCCTTTTGCTGGCTCTCTTGTATCTGACCGTTCTGAACTACCAGCTCTGCTTGTTCGATCCTAGTTTTGAGCAGCTCTATCTCACTTTTATCAGTCATCCTTGCTTGTTCTATTCCTGCGCTCGCCTAGTCCTTGGAATCCTCCTCTGTCGTGGCTAATCTAGCTTCTAAGGTTTTGATGAGGCAATTTTTTTTTCTTCAACTGATTTTTCAAAACCCCGATTGAAAATTGGTTTGTTGTGGCATATGCCCCTAAGCTCCCGGCTATCTCTATAGCAAACTGTTCATTCTTCTTGTCTTTCACATCAGTCAACACTTTGTACTTCTTGGCTGTTGATCCCCCTTCCTGATAGAATTCTCTTTTTACCACAGCCTTTCTCTTCTTATCACAGAAGAACTCCGAGATCTTGGGTGGCGGGTGGCCGAAAATAGTGACATGCAGCGGTACCATTACCCAGTTAAAGATTTCATACATGAAATATGTGGCTTTGTTTTCCCACAATTTTGAATGGCAGACGTGGATGGGCTCAGCCTCTGATGGAGTCCAACTCTAGCTCATTAAGAGAAAGGGTGTTATAAAACACACAACGTCCATAATGTATGCAAACATAAAGAATGAAGCCATCTTTCCACTCTCCCTCTGCGCCCGATACTATGTAACTCGACTGGTCAAGCTGTCAGACAACATTTTTTCTGAGTCAAAGGAACATCCTTCGGCAACTGAATGTATTAGAGGCACCCACTAAAAAAATAAATGTGTGGTGTCCTCTCTCTCGTATACTCTGCAGGTCATCATGGCTACATATTTGAACTGTGGTTCCAAGGAAGCTATTGAATATATACCGTTACTGTCTGCCCTGAACTTCGTAGGGTGTGAAACCCGATTTTTTATTAAACTGGACATAGTCTTGTCATATTGCACACATTCCTTCTGTTTGAATCTCTCCAAGAATTCGGCATCATATGTAAGGTCCGACACGGTAGGCAATTTGTACATAGTCTGCAGTTGTTCGGGTCTGAAAGTCCCAATAGTGACTTTTTGTACATTGATGATGGTTCTGGTTGGTATGTCCACATGGTCGAATGCCCACCGGATCATATCATAGTAAGGGAGTAGTCGTGGCCTGGCCACTACTTTATGCATCCCAGATTGGACGACGATCTTATATTTGGTGGTCAGGTCATCTTTTTCATTGTCACTAGAATCATCAGAATAATTTACCAATTCGGATTGTAGAACATTAGAAACAAATGACCAGGTCCTGACAGAGTCGACACTTTGAGGTGAAGTATCAACGACGTTGTCTGAACCTTGTCCCGAAATCTCAACGTTGGCTTTAGACTCTTTTCGCGGGGCCATGGCAGGGGATCCTGCTTTAGCTCTTCTGCGATAAAAATATGTATACATACATAAATTAATTCACTGAGAAAAGTGCACTCTGCGTAATATAGAAATGAATTTGTGATAACAAGTAACAGCTCTGTATATTCAAAAACTCGGTACTTTTTAAGAATAGATCAGTCAAATCACGCTTAAATATAAATTTAGCAATAAAAACCCAATCTTTACTTGTCGATTCGCTTTGTTTCTAATTAATGCCATAAATTTTGTCGGTTTGAAATGTCAGTTGGTGTAAGGAAGAATTAATATTGCCTCGTAAACTGTGCATGCATCAAATCACGGGAAATACTAGCTTAGCTCAATTAATCAAGTTTTACCAATGTTAATTAATCTTTCGGTACTCGCTGCATCGGGAGTTTTCGCTTTAACCCTTTGAACCTCTAACACCCGAGATTGAGATGATTGTCTTTGGTTAATAAAAAATGTAATTATGATTAGGCGCTTAATTAATTATGTGATTATTTATATCGCAACTTCGCGACTTGGAGCTTCGAAGGTATAGCTTCCAGGAAGTTTGTATGCCGAGTTGCGAAATCGAGAGATCGCGACTTCACAACTCAGAGCTTCGAGGGTATAGCTTCCTGGAAGTTCGTATGCCGAGTTGCGAAACCGTGAGATTGCAAAGATATGTTTTAATTAAAATGGAGGATAAAACCGGATTAATTTTTTAATTAATTACGTTTACATCTTTATTGCGACTTCGCAACTCGGGGCTTTGACAGTTTATCTTTCAAAAGAGAGTACGTCGAGTCGTGAATTTCCGACAGAACTTAACCACGACTAAGCTTTTACCTTTAACCTTAACGCGGGTTACTAAGACAAGAAATTCATGGTTTCGGCTATCGGGGTTACGACAATAAGATTTTTGGATTTAGTAAACGTCGAGATGCGAAACCCCAATGATGCTTAACCGTAATTTAGGAAAATTTTACTCTCATTATTGGCCTGGTTAAAACTTTAAAACGATTTCGTCGTTTCGTTGTTCGGGACCTATGAATTATGTGATCTATAACATCCGACATATCAAATCCCGAGGTAAAAAAGGGGGGAAAAATATTTGAATGAAAAGTAGAACTCACCTTGAGAGTATGATAACCATCGTTGCTCGCGTGATGAGACTTCATAGATTTTGGAACAACAGAAGGACAATACGAAAACCATGTTTCGATTTCGAGCATTAAGACATGAAATTCAAAACGGGCTAAAAAACAAAGGCAGCTCCAACAACAGGTCTGTCAAGCCTTTTCTATGCGCAAGAAATGTCCATGCACACAACGCATCAATCCATAGTAGCAAATTTCAGGCTCAGACTATGGGAACAGACAGGAAACATTTTAGTGGTAAAGATCCACCACGAAAATCATAGATCAACAACTCTTGTCCATTTGGGTCCCAGAATCGCGTGGGTTTTAACATCAAGTTCAAAGTACTGAGTTGTCAAAGACCCGAAGAGATGAAGTCTCGAGAACCTGACATGTCGCTTCAACGATTTTCCTTTGAGAATTCTCCAAGCTTAACATTCAAAAACTCCTAAAGTCCCGAAGCCCAGATTTCCGAAGAGAATCTGGACCGTTCATCAGTCACAACACGCGGCAGTAGGTCATTCACTTCAGGGATTTTCCTCCAGGATATTTTTAGGTTTCACATTCGAAATTCCTGAAGAGCCAAAGGTCCTGAAGTAAATCTAGATCATCCATCAGACGGGACATGTGGCAACAGATCAGTTACTTCGGAGATTTTCCTCCAGGAATTTTTGAAGCACTGACATTTGAAACTCCCGAAGCTCGAAGTGTTGAAGCACGTGGAAACCACTAGTTGAGACACATGGCACACTCATGAGGCAAGACATGTGGCATTCATCTCAGATCATTTGGTTGTGTCATTCACCCATCGTGTCACTGTTCTTTCCAAGACACCTCAACAGCCATGATATCATATGACATCAGACCGCCACGTCACTTCGGTGATTTTACTCTGGGAGATCTTCACACTTGACATTTGAAACTCTCGAATCCTGGACTTCTGAAGTGAATCTAAACCGTTCATCCATCATGACATGTGGCGACAAATCATTCACTTCGGAGATTTTCCTCCGGGAGATGTTTCATGTTTCGCATTTGAAACTCTTGAATCTCGAACTTCCGAAGTGAATCTGGACCGTTGATCCCAGGTCAATGAGAATTGTCGATCCTTGTAGCAGGTAAATGTCACCCAGATCTCAGATCATAATCAAATCAACAACTATAGTTCATTGCAGGGACACAAACTGCCCGGACGTTAATTTTCCAGAGCGGTCCCACAATTTAAACCATGTCTTTGTTGGAAGGGTACGTGACAGCTTCTGGTGAATTGTGGGCCTAAAGGCGGTCTAAATCCAAACCACCCTCAACAGCCCCCGCAATCACGTGCTTGAATGACGTCAGATCACCACATCACCTTACATGTTTGTAAATGTGTTGAACTTGCACAAAATAGATCTAGCTAAACAATAATACACACATTTGCAGAGAGAATTGGAGAAAGAAGAAGGAGAGAAAGAATGGAAGAATTCTCACTAGCTATTATGAATAATGAATAATTTACACATGATATACTTTGTATATCTCAATGAGTTCGACTTGAGGTGAACCAATGCACCATAGTGGTGGTCTAGAGTGATCTAGACACACACCAGCACTTATGGGAGTGAATTTCCACCTATTCTTGTTATTAGATAAATTGGTAGGTGCGGACACTAACTGATTTCCCTAGATCCACCTAGATCTATAACAAAACACACCAGAACATGACGCTTTCCTTAAGTTTTAGATATTTAATTTACTAACTAAAGAGGGATAGGTGACATACTGTTTAAATGCCACTTCATCTCGCCATCCTACCTCCATTCCAACACTCATACAATCATGAACTTGCGAAAGAACGCAACCAACCAAAGTGATAGTAATAGCATAAACTCAATATAAACCTATGTATGTGATCAAGGAATCATACAATAAAACACAACAATCTTTATAGGAAAGAATCATATTATTGTATCATATTAAATGTGAAAGAGAGATTACAACCATGGCCTTGATGTCGTAAGGTCCCTTCCAAATGTCCTTCATTCCCCACACACTTCCACTTCAAGAATTCTGAGATCATTGAACTGATAATATTCACAATCTATCTTGACAAAGTGGCTCATCTAGCTAAGCTAACAATCTCCAAAGCTCAATCCAATCCAAGCTAATCCAAAAATTTCAATCCAACTCCAAAAACTTAACCTTTTCCATGAGAGCTCCTCTCCTTTTATAAGATGAAGAGGATAAGGTGAGGAGGTTAGGATGATCCCACCAAATCATGAAAGAGATTAAGATCCAAACCATTCAGATGCCACCTCACCATGGAAGTTTCTCCTTCTAGAAGCATCAAGAAGATGCTCATTTTTCCCACATATGAGCATTCTTGCACCCTGCTTATAGAGAAACCTGTGAACCTCTCACAACCCAGCTATGGTGAAACCTATGAGAATCAGGCATTCTCACACCCTAGCCATAGTGCAGCATGAGAAAATCATCTTTAATAGGGTTTTCATAGAAGAAAATGCAACTTCTTTTCTCAGGAAAAGTTCTTCTCCCTTCTTTCTTCAAGAACTTAGGCCACTGACCCCTATGAAGGAAAAATATAGGTTTACATCATTAATGGTCATAGGGATGACGAAAATAATGTGTAACATTTCTAGTCTCTCAGGCAGTTACAGGAGTGAACTGCCACCTAGTTGAGTTAACTAGTCAACTAGTCTTTAGTTAACTAGTCAACTAGTCTTCAGTTAACTGACTGAACATAGAGTAGTGAGGAGTTATCTTAGTGAATCAAGGCTAATGCCCCACTCTAGTGATGATACCAAGGCAATTTCGAATTATCATGGTGATGATCCCAAAGCAACATCTAAAATCAACTCAATTAGTCAAACTGAAGTGTCAACTGAAAGAGAATATTCTCTAGGTGGAATATTCTCCCCTAAAATATAGGAGACTGGATAATGAATAATTATGAATAATAAACAAGGAATAACCTT
>JASDQU010687305.1:3905-16685 GCA_032191745.1 Picea mariana
GCTCTTTCTGCTACGATTGGTCAAGATTTGGAGGGGTAATATCCACTTCTCTTCCGCATGTGACCTCATGTTTATCCCCTGTGTTAGATGGGGTTCCCAGCTATGCCTATATGAGCATTGGATTTTTCCACTCTTTAATGTTGTACAATCGTGTTTATTAATATTGGACAATTTACTCTTTTTTCCTAGTCCAAAGATTCTAACCCTATGCTACTATTGGTGTACTATAAACCAAAAAATGTCTAGTTGATTTTATTAGCGTGTTGGTTTATTTTGAGGGCTTTGTTACTCAAAAATTTCCACTAAGATCAAACCAATGAATGATGTACGAGACTCAAGTCCAATAGAATGCAAACATTTCTTTTTGATGAATTCTATCCATGAGAAGGAGAAAAGTTCTTCTCTCTTAACAAGCATTCTATATCATGCAAATTTTCAATTTTCCTCTTAAATTAAGAGAACAATGATGAAAAACTATCAAACAAGTTTTTCTGAAATCCTAAAGCAAATGCAAGACTAGCTCTTTCAAAACACGTACCAAAACAAAACTTCTAAGAATGCAAAAACTTCTCTTTGTTCGGTTGCATATGCAATGAAATCTCTTCAAAATAATTTTTTTTTGCTTCCTTAATTTCAATTAGGATGAAAGAAATCAATGTTTGAAACAAAGGAACATGAAGAAAAAATTAACCAAACAAAGGGCACTCAAAATTTTGATGAGAACTAAAAGAATCCAAGTGTGGGACAACTTGTTCAATTGAGGACTCAAAATTGCAAAAGAGAAAGGAAATCACTATTTGAAAACCACGAAAAATGAGTAGCAAGAATCAAAATGCCAAGTTGCAATTCCAAATAAATGAAGAAAACTTTAAAATAGGTTTTTGAAATTAGGATAACAGAAGATTAAAAACTTTCGTTATGAGGATCAAACCACTAATAAGGCAGACTTTGACCAAAGGATCAGGTTAGCCTAAGGCAGTCATGTGTTGGATTACTGAGAGGGGGGCTGAATCAATAATAGTGTACTTATAATCCTTTGTCTTGAAATAATCCAAGTGTTATATCAATGTAGAATTATTATCCAATAATGAGCAATAAGAAATGAACAATCACACATACACAATACACTAGTGTTTTACGTGGAAACCCAAATCAGGAGAAAATCACTGAATGCTTTATCTTATATGTCTTGAAGAATTACATTCATTAGAAGCACCAACTTCCTTTGTTTTCCATTTGCAACTAGAATGAGGCTCCAACCCCCTAGTTTCTTAGGCTACAACCTGAGGGAAGCTCCAACTCCCCAATTCTCTGGCTACAACCCAAAGGAGGATACGACCCCCTATGTTCTCCGGCTACAACCGGAAGGTGGCTACAACCACCTATCCTTGCCCTGTCCAACCACCTTGAAGTAGAAGTAGAATGATGGAACCATTGTCACACTATCACTGTGAGATATACCGCTATAAACATGTACCAATAAACCTGAACCATGCATCAACCTGTAATCAACCTATACTATAAACAAGTGCATCAACCATGCACTAACCTATACCAAACAATCTGTAATCAAATTGTACCATAAAAACTACAGCCAACGATGTACCAAGTATGTACCAATCATCTGTCAATTACTCATCAACTATGACTCATCAATATGTACCAACATCATCAACTGTACACCTCATGTATGTGCCAACTCATCAACTACTCGTCTCAACCATGTACCCAACTTGTACCTCAACCAAAATCCCTCATCAATTTCATCATCCAAATATGATTTGTAACTCTATAATAGACCTAGTGTATGTGATCACATACCTACAAACCTTCCTTAAGTTTAACAACAAGAGACTAGCATTTTCATCAAACGTTTCTTTAGTCTCACAAGACTAGTTTTGGATTAGTCAACAACCCTAACTTGAAATAATCATAACTTTGTACCTGTAATGAATAAATATCTGAAAATAATATACAATGTTCTTCAGTGTGTTTTATGCAATTCATCCAGGTTTCACTACTTGGAACCTCTTAGAAAAGGAGTTATGGAAAAAATGGCACACCTTGCTGAATTGTGGATTATTCTAGAGAGAGACCTTGTAGAGTGTGCCCCGCACAAAATATTTGTTGAATTGATATGAAAATGTTACATAAAATACTAAATATTGTATTCTAACCAAAATTTTTTGTCTTACTGAATTTGGATCTGTGATGAATAATTTATGACATTTTTACCCGAAACACCCATTTTTGACTAGTTTCAGGACTTGCCACAAACCCTATTTTCCACGGAGTGTAACTCAAAAAATACAATGACCCACAAGATGAATTGTTTACCACAGATACTTGGATATGTTTCCTCAATGGCATAGCAATTTCACAGTCTATATCATTCTAGAAAAAAATTTATTGTGAAAATTGTGAGATGACCTAAAAAAAAAACATACCTTAGAAAGCATCATCAAAAGAATTTATCCTTCCTTGAATTCCGGCCTTCTTTTCTTCACTTTCCTTGGAAATTAGGCTTATATATCCTTTTGTTACCTCATAAACCTATAGGTATTCGATATTCTCAAGTGTGTCTTAAATGAGAGAGCCTTTCCACTTATTTATACTCTCCAAGTAGCTTCTTTAAAAACATCTTCTAGGTCACTTTGCCCACTTTCCTTATTTTAGGGTTAACCCACTTCTAATTTATCCATTAAATTTATTATTGAATTAATTTATTTTGTATTCAATTTTAATTATAGTACACTCATCACTTCACTTTATTATTTACCTTTTAAAATCTCTTAAGCCACTTTGACTACTTTGACCTCTTGGGGCTTCTAGATGACATATGAGGGTCCTCCAACTTCGTAAGGCCTTAACTCTCAAACCGTGAGGATTTATGTTACGTTACACATACCAATAGAAATGGAATTACATATACTATCAATATATAATAGTATTACTGGAAAATATATCAAAACTCATACAGTTATCCATCAAACAAACTTGGGTCCATTACCCAAACCTGGGTTCTCCAACTTCTCATGGCCATAACTCTCTAACCGTGAGGATTTCTGTGATGTTCCACATACCATCGGAAATGGAATGACAATAACTATCCATATAGGATAGTTTCACTAAAAAATTCACTAGATTTCATCTCATTATTCCACAAATAAGCATGGGCTCTCTAACCATACTTCTAGGATAACTCAATCCGCAAAGCATCTTCCCATGAGGGATTTCACCATAAGGGGACCACTTTGTATTTAATCCATTTCTACTTATTATCAACCATGAAAAGACAATAATGAGTCATCTTTACATCAAACAATCTTGGGTCCATTACCCAACCTTTGTGATACGGGGCTTTCTTCAAGGGTTGACATCAATGACAACCAACCTTAATCAACATCATGATCATTCCATGATTCTAAAGGACTTGCAATATAAAAGGAGTAAAGAATCTTGCAAACTCTTGCAATCTCTTGCAATCCCTGGGCATAGAATCAAAATCTTGCAATATCCTTGCAAAAAGTAAGACAACCCTTCTCTTCTACTATGTAACGTTAGATAAAATCCAATCTATCTAAGTTAAACTAAGACAAACATTCATGCATTAAATTGAATAAAATAGGAATGAGGAAATAGGCCAAGTTACATTAATCATGAGAAACAATGGAAACACTTACAACTGTATGACCATTGTGCTAGCATTCCTCTAATATTCTCCTTTCCATCCCCTTCATTCATAACTAGACGATAATTATGATGCTCGTGAACTATTTATAAACTCCCTTTCACCCTTGAGTGGCCTCATTATATATGATTTGGGAGGTTCAACAACCATTGCCAATTTATGGAATAGTTGATTAGCTCCTTAGGTTAGGATTTGGTTACCCAAAATGGAGGGAATATGGGTGACTCAACTCATAACTCAACCCCTCGACCAACCCTTAGAAAATGGAGGGTTAGTTTTAACTTCCCTAACAACTTCAATGCTCCCCTAGTATTGAGAAAAAAACATCGTCAATTCTCCATGTACATGGGGAGGGGAGCGTTGACAAGAGTTCAACACTCCCTATACATGGGAAGGGGAGATTGAACTTAAAAAATGGTCAAAATATCAAGGTAAAAAGCAGTTTTTCAACCTTCTCATCATGAGTTTTTCTCGTCCACATTGATTAGGGATTATGAAAAATGTTCTTTCATGGTTTCAAAGATGTGACACTTAGTAAAGTGCATGAGACACTTAATAAGGTGTATACAACACTCGATAAAGTGCATGCGACACTTATTAAGGTGCATACGACACTTACAACACTTAAGTGCAACATTTAGGAGTGTGGGAATTTGGTGTGTAACAACAATGGAGGAAAAGAGTGTCGTGGGAAAGAAAACTAGTTCCAAAGCACAAGGAACATGCCTATGCTCAATGCAAAGAAGCATGTGCAGGATAAGGAAACTCAGGGGAATGTATCCTCCAGGGATAAAGGTGTCGAGTCACAAAGGCATAAATTGCAAGGCTAGAAACTGGTAGAAATTCATAAGCAAATGGTTCAACAATAGAAAGATAAATCCACAGTTAGGCCTAAAAGAAGCAAATGGTTCAACAATAGCAAGATAAATACAAAATTAGGCCTAAAAGAACGAGCGGTTAATATGCAATGAAATTAAAACTCAAAAAAAGTTTGAAAACCCTTTGGGTAAGTTATCCAGAAAGAGATTGAGATGAATTCATGAGGCTTCAACACATAGATATGGTGGGACTAAACAAGGCTTCCGAGCCTATTGGAACAACTTGAGCATGGGTGTCAAAAATGCTAGTGAGGTACTAACTAGGACACCTATGAAGAGGTAACATATACAATTCATAAACGACACCTTTAAACAATAGGAAGGTATAATATCGAAAATGAATGGGGTAGATATTATGGAAGATATGTGGTTAATCCAGATAGATTCATAATGCAAGCAGAATGAAACCTACCCTATATGCCAGTAAAGAACTTAGAACACAATACCTGCTGAAGAATCTGAAGAAATTCCCACATAATTGGCATGTATAAGAGGGAGTCTTGCCGTTAATGGATAGAAAAATACTGAGAAGAAGATATGAGGTTTCAATGCAAAGTCATGGTAGGACTAAACAGGACTCCCAATCCTAATATAAAACTTGCAACATGGGCGCCAGAATAAAAAGAAGTTTTAAACTTGGATGTCGATGGAAGGTAGGCTCTACCACATGAATTATGACACTTCTAAACAACAGATAAGGTTTCGTGTCACAACTCAGTGGGGTTGATCCTAATAAAAAATGAAAAATTAAACGAATAACGCAAAAATGCATGAAGGGTAAAATCTAACCTATATTCTAGTTTCAATATTATTACTTGTCAGAATGGATCGACATGGAATGAAAAGATACAAAGAAAATGTCTCCAAATTTCTATATATAAGACCAAAAACACTTACCCATAAGTTAATAAGTCCAATATAGAAACCTTTGATGAAAACATGTGCTATGGAATATGAAACTTGAAAACAAGAAACCCTAAAAGTAAAATATGTACATAGGACCACACAACCATGTGACTTATGCATAGTAGTTTTCCAAGTATATCCCATTGCTAGGCTCACACCAAGGGATTCTTTGGCAACCAAATTCTAAAGTTTCCATTTCAGGAGGAGGTCAAAGATCCATAATTATAGCTTCAAGGATAGCCTCATTTGAAGGATACTCAACATCTATGAAACCAAGGATCAACAACACACAAATACTAGGGCTAGAGGTCTTACACACAATAATATTAGACTCAAGAGGAAACAATAAGATCAACTGAAGATTTTGTCGACTCAACCACTTTGGAAGACTAGTCACTCTCCAAGAGAAGAGTGGGATCGAACGAATATTGCATCAGCTCAACCATTTCCTTAACCATTGGTTGAAATATAGGATGTGAGATAACATGGTCAAGAGATGCATCAACCCCCAAAATGAGAGTAATATCGATTGAATATTGCATCAACACGACCACTTCATCAACCAATGATTGAATAGATTGTTGGGAAACCGAAGATGACTCAGAACTAGGAGGTCCTTCAGACAAGGACCATGCTCTTAGTGCCACTTGAATCCCAGGGCACAGATAAGTAAGGTGGTCTCCATCACAAATCTTACAAGGTGTTAGCACCATTATTTTCATAGCTAGAGTTAGAGGTTTGTCCAAAGTTTTCAAAGTCATGCAATGATATTGGGAAAATCAAGCAATTTCTATATGAGTCATAGTTAGCGTGTCAAGGTTTATCGGGTCAGTAATCAAATAAAGAATGACTTGAAATGTCAGTAAGGGGTCTAGACATAAGTTGGTTTAAAGGGTGTATTTTATTTTTCATAAAACACCATCATAAAAAGAAAAGAGCCAAGAGTGTAAAGTCTGCCATGTTCAATTTGTAATGGTCCACTTTCCTAAGTCTTGAATCACATTAAAAAGTGGGAAATTATGTGCTAAGGTCGAGTCATAGGTTAGGTTGATTGTCATGTCAAAAGGTATTATGGTTCATCATCACCTTTCATGAGGTCAAAGAAGGAACAATTATGACACTCCATGTCATTTGTATCATTGCAAACTTCAAAAGTGTACCCGCTGCACAAGTTCGTTGCGCAAATCCCTAACTTGCCTTGAAATATCTTGTCACTATGGATAACCACTTCCCTTTTAAAAATTTAATCCCTTATCCATTCAATCATGGATATTGGCCACCTTTGTTTTTCTCCATCACCTCCAATACCTGCGCATCATCCATAGCCTCTCCAACAAGCTCCAAAGCTCTCTGTTATGCAAACCTTTCACTATGTTTTTTTCTGCTCATTCTCCATTTGTTTCAATCACTGTTCAAGAGCCTTTCTTGTAGGATCCCATTGTAAGTTAGCCTATGAAACACATTTTCTTTTCACATAACCAGATTTACTTCATTTGAGCTAAACCCTAGCCATTCTTGTTGGTGCGTCGAGTTTCCTGCTGTTGTTCGTTGCTGCATCAAGTTTTCTGTTGTTCGTTGCTACGTCTAGTTTCCTGCTGCTATTCATTGTTGCACCAGGTTTCCTACTGCTGTTCATTTGTTGAGAAAAAAAATTTGTTGCTACGCACCACGCAAAAGTCACTATTCTCATTTGCTGCGTAGAGGTTATTGCTCTCGTTTTCTATGCAGAGGTTATTGTTCCCATTTTTGTTGCACAGAGGTTATTACAATCTATTGTTGCACACCTATATTTCACACAGGGTTGACATATATCAACATCATGACAACTCTTGAACGAAAAATAAAATATGTAAGAAGCGGGGAAATAGTGAGGTTTGAGCCACATGGTTTAAATTTGGTAAACGCAGACCCAACGATCAGAGCATCCTTTGAACGCATGGGTTGTATTAGGTTTTGTGAAAAACTCTAGGGGTACAACAGACAGGTGGCAAGGGAGTTTGTAGAGAATTTAGATGGTGCTAAGACTAAAGTGGGCAACCTCCATTTGCAAGTTTCTGAACATAGTGTTGTAGCTGCAACATAAATTCTTTCCCATGGAGAACCGTGGTTCAAAAATATGCAGTTAGATCCATCTCACTATCATGATTTTATGAAGCCTAAATTTATAAATTATAAAATTTGGTGCCACCATACCCATAGAGTTTTAATTGAAAAGTCACAATGATTTTTTGAGGGTTATCCAGAAGTTTTTTACATGTGAAGGGAGATTTGACAAAGTTTGTGAATATAACATCAGGATCTTAATGAATTTCACCAGTAAGAAGCCTTTGAATCTACCATTTTATCTCTTTAGAAGCCTTGGAAATATGGCAGACATAGTACAACTGAGGAAAGAGAAAGGATATTCTATCCTTTTTCATTTTTCTTTGATCAAAATGCTAGTATTAGAGGAGCTGAGAAAGAGAAATCAAGACTGGGTTTCTTTTCTAAATTCATCAGGCATAGTAGTAGATCCCCTAAGAAACCCACAAAGTTGGAGAAATACACGTTCATCAGTAGAAAGAACTGAAACATCAATCCCTAAGAGATCTGTTAAGAAAATGGTAGGAGAAACTAAAGAACCCACAACAAGTTAGCATGCTAAGAAGAAAGGAAAGAAACTCCAGCTCTCTCCATAAGTGATTGAAGCTCCCAGTAAACCACACAACAAATCTGCAGTAAAGAGAATTCATGTTGTACATACAACGTAGGAAACTGGTAAGATTCCAAACAACTTCATACAACCAATTCTTTCTGATGACAAAGATACTTCAATTATCGAGTTGCAAAAACCTTTGAAGAAGGCTCACTTTGTCATAGCGCAATTACAACATGAAAATAGAGAATTGAAGAAGAAGTCTTTAGAAAAAAATTTTAAGAAATTTTTTTCTATAATAGAAAATAAGTCATTACCATCAATTTCAGTTGATTCTAAAACAAAGAATAAAGGGAAAATGATAGAACAAACTCCAGAGGTAAAGGATATTCATCATACTAATGCGCCATTAACAAGGTCCTCAACTAAGAAGTTACAACATCAAAAGGAAATCTCAGTGCAGYAAGTAGAGATTAAAAAGAAGGGAAAACTTGATTTGTTGGTTGAAGCAACGGAGAACTGAACAAATGGAAATCAAATTGACACATTTTTATTACTTTTTCATTTTGAAAAGCTCGCATAAAGTAACAAAACGATTTTTCTGTGCAAATATGATCACCCGCTGCTGCGCAAAATTTGTTGTATTTTTCCTGCATCGCATAGCGGACTTACTATGCAAAAATGACTGAATTACTAAGAATACCTCCAGATCAGCTTGAATGTTTCAACAATGTGCCAGCTCATCTTCGACAAACATCAGAAGTGTAAATAATATATTTTTATTTATTTATTTCTATATCGAAGTTGTTACAATTTAAATTAAGTGAGTCTGGTTGACTGCTTTTTTTTAGCAGACCATTAAAGATTTCATGTTGATTATGTGCGACTGTTAACACCGATTTTAGGATCATAGTTGAATCCAAATTCGACACTATAGGATATGATTTTGTATATATTCAGGAAGCCATGAAAACCAAAGGGGTGACTCATTTTGGAAAAAGAGGACTATTGTACTGCAGATCAAGACTTGTTTATTCCTTTGAAGTTAATGAAAAAGTTTCCTCTTTCTGAAATTTGAGATTCATCATGGTGTTTATGTTCAGTATGTGTTTCTTGTATATAATTTCCATGATTATGTTTTTCTACTAGCATTGTTCGAGACTAAGTGGTAGGAATTCATCCATGTTTGATGCTCCTTTCACACTGATGGTTCTTGTTACGTGTTAATGGTTACTATTACATAATTCATCTTCATTTTATACTTTGTTTAGTAATTGATATTTGTGTCCTTTCTTCTAAATATGCACTGGATATTCATCCACTAATTGATCTCTGTAGTGTAGTGGGATTTCTTCTCCTTTCTATATCTCATTTCATATCATTTATTTGCTGAGCATAGCACCTATTTTTCCTCAAATCTTCAGGAAGAAACGAACCAGTTGTTGACTATAAAAACATTGAAATTCAGGCCTTGACTCCATTTCCCAATGGTATCTTTTCGTTGTTTTTCCTACCAACCCTTAAAAAAAAAAAATGTCCTATTGCAGAAACTGACCTCTATACATTTATTGATGAATCCCTTCAGTTATTACCAGTCATTCGACATTTGAGAGAGCCCTCTTTGGTTGTATAGGTAAGAATACAATCTAAATATAGTTGAAACAATTACCTTGGGGATTTCTTTGATACATCCCAAAGAAAATACCAAGTGATAACATTTTGGCGTCGTTGTCAGGGAGATAAAGTTGCATTTTCCCTGGGATAAACGAAAAAGTTCAGATCTGATTGTTGATGGTGGACAACATTTAGACACAAAGAGGTTGTAAATAATCCACCTGGTGACTCCATTATCAGTTGTATCCAACTGTCAGAGTATCAATGATGACTCCACTATCCGAAGGTTTTAAAGCTTGAAGAAGGTACTAGTGACTCCACTGGAATTGATGAAGAACTCAGATGCTGCTACCATTGTTTCAAGGTATGCATGCTTCAAATTTTCAAAGATTCATGGTTTTATGAATCCTTTACCCAAGGATGAATATTTTTTAAGAAATGGTCCGGAATTTAGTGGAGATGATCTGATTTTGACTTTGAAGCATATATCAAATTTTTGTGACTTTAATGAGCTTCATAGAGTCAAACATGAAGATGTTTTCCTTAGACTATTTTACGATTGGTTCCAAGGAAAGTGTAAAGGTTGGACTGAAGGTTTTCCTTCTAGATCTATTAGAACAGTTACTACTTTTTGGGTTGTCTTTTTGGAAACATGGATAGAAAAAAAAGAGTTAATAGCAGACTCACTTTCCATTCAAGGTTTTAAAGAATGGAATGATACATACACCGATGAGGAAGTGGAAGAAAACTTTCTTGCATTTTTGTCTTCTTACTCAAACTCATGCAAATGTAGCTTAGAAGCCAAGATCCTCTTTTTACAAGAGATTGCCAAATATTTTCAGAAATATATTGAGGTTTTAGAGATTCAAATTTAGTCCCAAGATGTCCAATATCAGTGTCAGTCTTTTGAAATCCTTTTCCATCCAAGACAAGAGGAGGTAGTGCTTCCCTCAGTCATAAATAATGAGGAATCCTTTGAGAATAAAGTCGGGTTTGATGAATCACAATTGAAATCGTACAATGAAAAAGAGAGAAAATATGATGATCAAATTGTAGGATATCTTGAAAGTCATCTAACAAAACACATCTTCTATGATCCTGTAGCTAAGTATATGGAAAGTTTTTTCTGCCAAAATGTTCAACTATTTTTCTACTATGGAAACAAAGGGTATTATGAGTTTTTTTTTCCATTACATTATTTAGTTTAGTTTTTGTTGAAGCATGATCAAAGGATCTCATTACTTGAAAAAATACTGGATTGGCTCCATTGGCACTTTTGCATTTCTTGATTCAACAAATTTTCTTACAACTTAGAGTACGTCGGAGTGTGAATAAGCTCAACATGGCAAGCATCTCTTTCAACATTTTTCAGTTTGGGTTTTTAGTAGTGTGTGCATTCAAATTTCACTGGAGTGTTTAGATTTTAATTTTTAGTTTGCAGCAATGCATATTTTCATTTTTCAGTTTGGAATGGTTGCAACTCATAGGTTTGAAACAGGTACAAGAGCAGGTCTTAGGTTACAGGTTGAAAGTTTTAATGGTTTGGGATCAACCCAATGGATTAGGAACTTGGTCTACTCTTCTTTGCTACCTCACTGGGAGGATAAAATCCCCATTAGAGCCAACTATTAACACCATTATTTTCATAGCTAGATTTAGAGGTTTGTCCAAAGTTTTCAAAGTCATGCCATGATCTTGGAAAAATCAAGGAATTCCTAGATGAGTCATAGTTAGTGAGTCAAGGTTTATTAGGTCAGTAATCAAATAGCAAATGACTTGAAATGTCAGTAAGGGGTATATCCATAAGTTTGTTTAAAGGGTGTATTATATTTTTCATAAAACACCATCATAAAAATCAAAGAGTCAAGAGTGTAAAGTCCATCATGTTCAATTTGTAATGGTCCACATTCCTAAGTCTTGAATCACATTAAAAAGTGGGAAATTATGTGCTAAGGTCGAGTCATAGGTTAGGGTGAATGTCATGTCAAAAGGTGTTATGGTTCATCATCAACTTTCATGAGATCAAAGAAGGAACAATTATGACACTCCATGTCATTTGTACCATTGCAAACTTGAAAAGTGTACCCGTTGTGCAAGTTCGCATCGCAAATCCCTAACTTACCTTGAAACATCTTGTCACTATGTATAACCACTTCCCTTTTCAAAATTTCATCCCTTATACATTCAAGGATGAATATTGGCCACCTTTTGTTTTTCTCCATTGCCTCCAAGACCTGCGCATTGTCCATATCCTCTCCAACAAGCTCCAAATCTCTCTGCTACACAAACCTTCCACTTTGTTTTTTGCTACGCATTCTCCATTTCTTTCAATCACTGTTCAAGAGCCTTTATTGGATCCCATTGCAAGTTATCCTATGAAACACATTTTATTTTCACATAACCATATTTACTTCATTTGAGCTAAACCCTAACCATCCTTGTTGTTGCGTCGAGTTTCATGTTGTTGTTTGTTTTTGCATCGAGTTTTCTGTTGTTGTTCATTGCTGCACCGAGTTTCCTGTTGTTGTTCATTTCTGCATCGAGTTTCCTGTTGTTGTTCATTTGTTCATATATTTTTCTGTAGCTACCTATTGCTGTGCACTGCACAAAAGTCACTATTATCATTTGTTGCACAGAGGTTATTTCTCTCGTTTGCTACGTAAAGGTTATTGTTCTCATTTTCACTGTGCAACGATTATTACAATCTATTGTTTCACACCTACAATTCACACAGGGTTGACATATATCAACATCATGACAACTCCTGGAATAAAAATAAAGAATGTAAGAAGCGGGGAAATCATGAGGTTTGAGCCACAGGGTTTAAATTTGGTAAACACAGACCCAATGATTAGAGCATCCTTTGAACAAGTGCACTGTTTCATGTTTTGTGAAAAAATCCAGGGGTAAAACAAACATGTGGTGAGGGAGTTTGCAGAGAATTTAGATGGCACTAAGACTAACGTGAGAAACCTCCAGTTGCAAGTTTTTGAAGATAGGGTCACAGATGCAACAAAAAATCCTTCCCATGGAGAACAATGGTTCAAAAATATGTA
>JASDQU010687307.1:6233-28372 GCA_032191745.1 Picea mariana
TAGAAATACCAGATAGTTCCAAAGATTTCATATTGCACCTTTTGCAAGTCAGTGGGCCACAACGATAAATATTACAGAACTATGGAGCTAATGTGAGAAAGGACATCAGATGCATATAGGGTACAAGCCGAAATTGTGACTGGGCAAGTAGTGCCACAGTTCAATCAAGCACCAATGCCATACAACATTGCGCAACAACAGTATAATACTGCACAGCAACCATTCAATAACGCACAACCACAGTACAAGCCGACATAGCCCCGGTACAATACCATGCAGTATAATTAGGCACCTCGGTATAATGTCCCGAGAGGTGATCGATCAAGCTATAGAGGAGGAGAACGAGCCAGAAGAGGTTTCAGATGAGGTAGAGGACCAGTCACATGTCACAATTGTCAGCAACCATGACATTATGCAAGGGAATGTCTGCTTCCACCTTCAACTTGTATGTATTGTCGTGCATTGGACCACGATATAGAGGAATTTTCGACACTACTAGTGAAGATTCAAGAAAAGAGGAACCAGAACAATCAGAATGTTTAGTGGATTTCAGCCGAAGCAAGGGATGAAGGACAAAATATCAACATAGTTACCCGTGGAGGAGCTAAAACAGGCACTGATGCAGTTCGACAGGAACCAGCGCAGAACCAATGGGAAAAGAAGAACATTGAACTGAGAAAGCAATTAAACATGCAAAAGGAAAAGGATACCTTTAAGAAGGCCAGACTAGAATTTCATAAGGATAACACAGCATCGATTTCAACTGCGCAGCCACACAATGAAGCACCAAACTATGATATGCCTCCATCATTGGATCATACGAACGAAATGCATCCCACGGAACAAGTAAGTACAATCAAAGTCTTTTTGCAATCATGTGTAAAATTATTAAGTGATCCATCCTCTGTGAAAATATTGCAAAACATCCTAGAAAAGTGTAGCAACAAGATGAAAGGAAAGCTAGAACCTAAAACAGTTAATCACGTACACACAAAAAGAAGAACAAGTAGGGAATTTAGACTGAATGCTAACATTGGGGATTTCAATATGGGAGACATTATACTAGATCTAGGATCTAAAGTGATTGTATTACCAAAGAATACATGGCAATGCATGGGAGAGCCCACATTAGGATACTCACCTGTTCAGTTGAAGCTAGCAAATCAGCACAGAGTCCTACCAATAGGTAGACTAAAAGGAGTGATAGTAGATCTTGATGGAGTGTGCACTAGAGCATATTTTGAAGTCATTGAAATAGTGGACGGAACAACACCTTACCCGACATTGCTTGGTCTGGATTGGGCATTTGACAACCAAGCCATAATAAATTTGAAGACGAGGAAAATGGAATTTGAGTCCATTGAATATAGGGTCATCACGCCATTAGACCCATCAGAAGGGGAGAGGTTTGTAGGACCTACTTTCCTATAATTAGAGGAAATGGATCATTTGTACAAAACAACTACGTGCGATGAGGATTATGTAAACCCAACCACAGACGGGGTACTTAGTTGGCGGAGAATTACTTCATGTGCAATTGACTCAGACACTATTTTAGAGAACTGGCAGTAGAGGCTACATGAAGTATCCACGTGAAGATGTGCAAGAATAGACTACGCAGTAACATGGATAGGCACAGAAATCAGAGAACCACCCAGCTTCCACGGAATAAATGATTTGGAAACATTCTTGACACATTAAGAAGATGTCGTGCTAGAGAACCAGATACTGTTAGCACTTGACTTAGCACTAAAGGCCACACCGGCAAGATGGTGGAGTGCACACAAAGAGACAATCACAGGCTGGTATCAATGTAAGCGGTTACTACACATAAGGTTCGGCTCATAACAGAAAAAAAACAAATAGCAGAAATATGAAGGACACGAAGCACCAACGAAACACTTGGAGGCGTGTAGAACGCTATGGAAAATGACACCACGAGAGGAATTGCCTCATCACTTCATACATACTCTAGAGGGAATACCATTGAATTGGTATATGAACCAGGAATTGCGCAAAGGAACTACGACATGGACGACATTGCGACAAAATTTCACAGTCACTTTCTCATTCGAGCATGAGAACCACAACATAGATGCAACCCTTAAACAGATCAGAGGATTAATATTCCTCAAAGAACCATAAATAGAATATAGCACATAAGAGAAACAACATAATAAACAGACAGTCAAGGAATTGTTGTCATGTTACCATGTACAGAAGGAAGCACCAGACGAAGACGGTCCGCACAATATTCAAATCGAAGAAGTAGAAGGTGAAAGAGATGTGGAGGGCCCAACCATTGAATTAGAATTCGTTTCTGCGCCAATCAAGGTAAATAAAGTTAACATCTGGACAGTTGAATAGCCCAAAATGGCCAGCATTGGAGATAACTGGGATGAGAAAACAGTAGAAAGTATCGCAGATTTATTACGCGAATACATTGACCTCTTTCCCACAACATTCACAGAGATGAAGAGTATAGTCGGAGAACTGGGAGAAATGAAGATACCACTCAGACCTGAAGCGAGACCTATTAGACAGTGACCCTATAGACTGAACCCCATATATAAATAGAAATTTAAAGATGAGATCGACAGGGTGCTCGAAGCTAGCATCATAGAACCGGTTGAGGAGTCAGAATGGATAAGCCTGTTGGTAGTACAAGACAAGAAACAAGGAAGAGGAATCAGGATATGCATCGACTTGAGGAATTTGAACGATGCATGCCTACATGACCCATTCCCTACACCATTCATAGATGAAGTGTTAGAGAATGTGGGAGGACATGAATTTTACTCATTCACTGATGGATTCTCGGGCTACCATGAGATTAAGATAGCACAGGAGGACAAACACAAGACCATGTTTGTGATAGAATGGGGATCTTACCAATACACAATCATGTTGTTTGGACTGAAGAATGCACCAGCAATATTCTCCAAAGTAGTCATTGATGTGTTTAAGGAATTCATCCATCAATTTCTTGAATTGTACCTGGATGATTGGACAGTCTACATCCTATTGAAAAACCATGTGGAAATTTTATGGCTGGTGTTAGAAATATTAAGACAGTGTCAGATATCACTGAATATCAAGAAATGCATATTTGGAACATCGTTTGGGAGACTATTGGGCCACATAGTATGAAAACAAGGTTTATTAGTATATTCGGCAAATATCATAGTCATTGTTGACTTTCCAGCACCAAAAATAGTCCATTAGCTAAGAGCAACGTTAGGACACATAGGATACTACAGGAAATTCATCAAAGGATATGCGTAGATCACAACACCAATGGAAAATTTGTTAAGGAAGGATACAAAGTTTCAGTGGAATGACGAGTGTCAACATGGTCTGGATACCTTGAAGGAAAAGATGGTTACCGCGTCGATATTAGTATTTCCAGACTGGGAAAATACATTCCATGTGCATGTAGATGCATTAGCGAAAGCACTCGGAGCTATCTTGGCACAGCCAGGAACAGGAGATTTGGATCACCCAATAGCATTCGAAAGAAGAAAGTTATCAGACTCATAACAGAACTATAACATGACAGAAAGAGAAGGCCTAGCCATGGTTTATGCACTACATAAATTCAGACATTACTTATTGGGAAAGCACTTTAAAATTCTCACAGATCACTCGACCTTGAAATACCTTGTCAACAAGCTAGTGTTGGGGGGGAGAATTTGTCGATGGTCACTACTATTCCAAGAATTCGACTTTGAAGTAATAGTTAAACCAGGGAAATTGAATGCAGGACCTGACCACCTATCAAGGGTCACAAATGGAGAAGAACCTATGAAATTAGAAGATAACTTTCCAGATGCACAGTTATTCTCAGTACAAATTGTTGATGAATACTTCACAGATATCATTCAGTACTTGAGTACAGGTACTGCACCGCAAGACTATATCATGGTGCATAACAAAAACCTGGTAGTCCACGCTGCCGACTATCAACTGATTGTCGGACAGTTATATAAAATGAGCGTAGATAGAAGCTTGCGAAGATACACGTTAGAGCACAAAATACCAAGAGTCTTAGAAAAATCCCACAAGGGAATAGCAGGATGGCATTATGTGGGTAAAGCTACCGCGTAGAAGGTATTGCACACAGGACTATGGTTGCCAACGATTCACAGAGACTCGAAGGAGTACTGTCAAAGATGTGATGTTTGTCAAAGGGTAGGAAAACCCAAAAGAAGGGATGAGATTCCATTATGACCACAAGTAACATTACAGGCATTTGACAAGTGGGAAATAGACTTTGTGGGACCAATCAACCCACTGGAAAAAAAAACAGGGGCTAGGTACATTACCACTACATCAAAATATTTAGCAAGATGGGCGGAAGTCGCACCAGTAAAAGATTGTAGTGCAGATACAACAAGGCACATTTTGTTTGAACAAGTAATCACTCGATTCATGTGCCCAAGAGTTTTGATGAGTGACCAAGGCATGCATTTCATAAACAACACCATCCGCATGATGACTAAAGATTTTGAAGTCCATCATCAGAAGAGCACATTGTATCATCCATAGGAAAATGGCACAGTAGAAGCCTTCAACAAGATTCTGGAGAACGCACTAACAAAGATTTGTAACGTCAACAGATATGACTGGGACCTCAAAGTATCAACATTATTATGGGCCTACAAGACTACATGCGAAAATTTGACAGGGCACACGCCATTTAAACTAGTTTATGGCCAAGAAGCAGTAGTGGCATTAGAATTTTTAGTACCCAAGTTGCATGTAGCAGCCATCACACAAATGACAGAATGAGGCGCAGTACATGAGAGAATAAATCAATTATTGACCATGGAAAAATACTGAATCTTGGCAGTATTCCATCAACATGTGCAAAAAACAATAGACAAAGCTTGGCACGATAGACACATCAAGAAGAAAATGTTCAAGGAAGGAGATCTAGTATTGATGTATGATAGAAAATCGTTACAGCACCCAGGAAATCTTAGAATGAATTGGGTAGGACCATACGAAGTAATATCTGTCACAGACAGAGGCGTTGTATAGTTAAGAGATTTAGTAGGCACAAAACTCAAAGGAATGATCAACGGGAGCCGACTGAAGCTGTACAAGGACAGTCGACCACCCACCGCGCAGTTAAAAAAAAAAAAAACTAAACTAAAAAGGGCACAGTACGCCAGAAGTAGAAAGCCCGCATGAATTTAGAAACACGAATGCGGCAAGCACAAGAACAATAGTTACATACAAAGGGAAACAAGTGGGAAAAAGAAAGGTGGAAAAAGTAGCATGGCAGGATGGCACTAGGCGAAAGTAAAGAGAGGCAAGGACTGATGGGGTGGCACATTAATCGCGCCAATAGAACACGTGACAAAAGGAGTAATGGTAAGTACGAAACTATCAAAGATTCATTAAATCCACAATTATGGTGCATTTAACCCATAACCAAGGAAGCGTACTCGACAAGCTTCATGGGAAATCCATACAACACACGAACGCGAGAGCCTGTACTCTATTCACGAAGACAGAGCAGACAGAGAGAGACAGAGGTGAAAGAAAATAGAGAGAGTTCGCGAAGACCATAGAAACCATTCGAGTCTAGTAGCCATTTGATACCCACCACTCCACCGGTAGTAAAGGAGCAAAGGAAGTAGGAAGCAACATCGCAGATGCAAGAGATAGAGCAGCAGGTTACTACAACAGCTGACTTGTTTGATAAAGCAGTGTATCTTTGGACAAGGTTGGAGGAAGATCCACAGGTCCAATGGCGGGACAAGGAAGAGAAAATGATCAATGTAGTGATCCATGAGCTCAAGAAGAATCAGAAGACCATACCAATCCCATAACGTGTCAAAGGGACGTAGGAGATTAAGAAATTGCAGGCAGATCTAATCTCCACACAAACCCAGAAATAGGAGTGTCAGGCTCAAATGGAGCCATTATAGAAACATGTAGCAGAAGTACTGGCACAGGAAGAGGAAGTTAAGACATAGATAGCACAAACCCAAGTAGAATGTCCAGGATTGTTGAGCGGCGAAGTGGCAGTCTAGGTAGTGGACACAATCAAGGATAAGACCACGCAGGCACTAACACAAACAACAGATCTCAAGGAAAAGTTTCATATGATCACCAAGGAGATCGAGGAAGCTCAGAAGGATAAGGTGGCTCGGGATGAGCCACATGTCAGTGTTGGGGGCCTGTTGGCAGCAAGCTGAAGTGGAAAGAAGGAGGATCGTGGGGAAAGAAAGTGTGCAGAAACTGAAGTAACAGCTGGAGGAAAACACAGAATGCGTGCATGCAAGAAGGCGTGCACAAGGAAAGTGACAGTTGAAAGGAAGAACAACACGCCTGCATGGGAGGAAGACCTAGCATCGGTAGGGTTAGGGTTTTGGTAATATATTGTAAATGGAGGAAGAGCCTGAAATATATAAATATAGATACGTAAGTATCATAGGGGGCTAGTTCTTATTAGTTCAGTTTTGTATTGTTCCATCATAGATATGTACGAATTGATGTGATATGTAATATGGTTATGAACCATTTTGTAAGTTGTTGAGATAGAGGAGAGGAGAGAAGGAAGATCTCAGGATTAGATCGCAGGCTGAGGATCCTGGTGCGATCTAGTTCGCCTCATATAGATCTTACCCATCAGAGGAGAATTGTAAGCATGCGATGTTGGATATGCAAAACTACTATAATAAAAGAGCCAAGAGAAGAATCTTTGTGGAGGTAGCCCTGAGAGGGGGTGAACCATGGTAACATCTATGTAATGGGATGAATGCATGCATATATTTACTGTCTTTACAGTAGTTATTTTTTATGCTTAATGAATGAATGAGTTGTTACATTGCTTGTTTAAATATTGTTGCGTTATTGAGGGAATAAGTCGTGAATAACAGTAGGTTGCAATCACAACTTATAATAAATGGTATGGAATATAGATCCCATATATTTCACTCAATACTAGGTTGTAAACACATGAGTCTTACAGCCACCCATTAAAGCTATCTCAAGCGAGACTGTGCGGCGCATTCTATGTGTTGTGTTGCCTTCTGGTTTACCAGGAGGGCCGATGGTTTTAGAGGATTTTGTTGGAAACCTGAAAGACATGAACCCTGGTTCAATAACTCAGATGATAGAGTAGAACTAATAAGTAGTAACCAACATGATTTTCACTCAAACTTCACACCCTTCTTTTGCAACGAAGTAATTGGGTGTGCAATCTTTGACAAACCTTCAATAAATATTTTGTAGTAACCTGCAAGTCCCATGAATGATCTCACCTCAGAGACATTCCTTGGTCTTGGCCACCCTTCAATGGATTTTATCTTCTCTAGGTCCATTGTTATCCCTTTCTCTGAAATAATATGCCCCAAGTAATGTATTTGCCTCTAGTAGAATGAGCACTTGCTCAACTTTGCAAATAGTTGATGTTCTCCCAATACTTGTAGCACCATCCTCAAGTGATGTTTATGTTCTTCTTCATATTTTGAATAAATAAGCATGTCATCCAAAAATACAATGACAAACTTATCCAATAATTCTCTGAAAATACCATTCATTAAACACATGAAGATAGTCAGTGCATTTGATAACCCAAATGGCACCATTGTGAAATCATAATGGCCATACCCTGTTCTAAATACAACCTTGCTAATGTCTTCTTCCTCAATTCTTACCTGGTGATAACCTAACCTGAGATCAATCTTATAGAATAATTTAGCATATTTTTGTTGATCAAAGAGATCATATATCGCCCTCGGGGGGTAGATCAATTGGCAAGTGCCGTGAAAATGAAGTTCCATGAGGTTTCGAGTTCAATTCCCCCCGGCTTACAATGTGTGCCGCATAAGGGGCGTCGTAGGCACACCTGGAGGTTATAGTGGTAGCAGTTGGATAACACGGCCACGTGTAACGTGAGCACGTGCCCAACTAGTTGTTGATTCCTCCAGACATAAAAAAATAAAAAATAAATAAAAAATAAAAAATAAAAAATAAAAAAAGAGATCATATATCCTTGGCAAAGGTACTTGTTCTTCACAGTTACCTTGTTCAACTTCGTGAAGTCAATGCAAAGCCTCAAGGTTCCATCATTTTTCTTCACAAATAATATTGGGGCACCCCAAGGTGACAAACTTGGGCATATATACCCCTTCTTTAGAAGTTCTTCCAGTTGTAGTTGCAACTCCTTTAAATATGGTGTACTCATCCTATAAGGAGTCTTGGATACCGGGGCTGCTCCAAGCATCATATTTATGGATAAATCAATATCTCTCTTAGGTGGAAATCTCGGTATTTCTTTAAATATGTCCTCAAACTCTTTTAGTACTACATAATCTTCAATACTTGGTAATTTATACTTAGGTTCCTCCTCCATATGTGCTACAAATACATGACATCATTTCATGAAATTTTTATTCAGTTGCAAGGATGAAACTTCTCTGATGGTTACTTCTCTTGGAATACCCTGAATTGTCCTCGGGTTCCCTTCTTCATCCAAGCAGGTAAAATCCATATTATAATAGTGTATAACAACATGATGTTTATACAACCAATCCTTACCGATTAGACTTTCATATGAGCCCAAAGGTATGATATTCAATTATTCCCTTATGCTAAATACATTCATGTCTTTTGGGCATGCCTTAACAATCTCATTGATCTTCCTTTTAGCTCATGTAGCTAGTTTCACCAACCAAGGTTTACCAAGATTGCTTCTTGAAAATTGAAATATTTCTACCATCTTAGGATCTAGATAAATATCACTAGCTCCTGAATCAATTAAAATATTAATGGGTTGGTTGGTTATCTTACCCTCTACTTCAATCATATGTGACTGAAACTCAACTTGCTTGTTATCCAGAGATGTGTAGATCCTATGTACATTTCTGCTTATGTCYTCCACTATTTCAGCTTGTTGTACATTGTGAACAATCCTCACTTTTTCACCCCTGTGAGGGAAATMTATGTACATATCATATCCCCCACAACCCCAACATTGAATAGGTGGTTTCCTTGGTCTTTGCTCCATTGTCTCAGTCCTCTTGGGTTCCTTAAGRTCTAGTTATCCTTGAGAATTATTTCAGAAGAATGGTGGTTTTCCCCCCTTCCTCCTTTCTTCTATATTTCTCTTCTTCTTGTCTTCCCATGCCTTTTGGAAAGTTGATCTTCCTCTATGTTGATCATAAAGACATTTAGATATCTTTATGGTTTCCTCTAATGTATTGGGATCATCATACTATATCTTGTCATTGATAAATGATGGTAGCCCACTCAGGTACCTCTGAATATTAACTTGTTCATCCTTGATGAAAGAAACATATTTTAGCAGTTCTAAGAACCTCCTTTCATACTCATCTATGGTCATACTCCAAAGCTTGATTTCAAAGAACTCCTTCATCTTCTTGTAACATCCCCAGCATCCAACTCAGCTATGCCACATAAAATTCTCAAAGTGTATACAAATAAAAACATATCCACACATAAACTCTTGTGAAAATTTATATATATAACTTAAATCAAACAAATACATTCTGCAAATGCACAACTTCATACAGAATAATAATAAAAATACACATGCAACACACACAGGAATAACCCATACAAATAAACACATACATAATAATGCAGCATGTAATTTAACACAAACTTAACACTTATCTTGGTAAAAATATCACCAACTGCATGCATACCTTCCACAAACCTCCCAGCCTTAGACCACGTTGCTCATCACTCTCAGCAGTGGGTCACCCCCGAGCTGGGACTAAACTCCACCCGGTTAAAGGGATTCCTAACTAGGTTGATGTATCTCAGACAACAGCAAAGACTTTGTCACAGGCTCCAACTCAAACTAACAGCCTACAGTCCCTCATTCCACACATGCATGTCCCACCCCGGGAAGTGTGCCCCTTCTCTACTCAATAGTCCCTTGGCTGCCCCACTTCCTTTTTGGGGCTTCAGCAACAGGTCGGACAGGAAGTCTCAGAGCCTTGTAGTTGTAGTTTAGTAGCTTTGGGAAATAAATCCCCAAAAATTCTCTCACCTAGAGAGAAATTGCTCACGGACCTTACAACCTACCTCTTCAGTATCCCATGGGCCTAACAACCCACCTCTTCAGTCTATCTCCCAAGCTAACCAGGTATGGGTACAAGTATGGAAACATGTACAAGAATGTACGGAGGACACTTGAATGAGTGAGTGAATGATGATGGAATGAATGAATAAATGAATGGGGAAATGAACTAATTCCAAGCTATATGTATGCATGTTCCCAAATTGACACTTTTCATGTTGAGAGCTATTTTGGTCCACTTGTCCCCATCCTTAGAACTTAGGATAAAATAATTATCCAAACTTTACACTTTAAGGAATATTAATATAATATTCCTTTTTGGCTTAAGATACCTAGATTATCCCCTTATCCTTAACTTTTAGCCCCCCCCTTTCCCTAACTAGTGGATTTTAGTCCCCCATATTTTAGTTAAATAAACCTAAAATATTCACTAATAAGACTCTAGCCGACACAAAAATTTTCCAGCCAAAACTTAGTTATTTATAACCTTCTCTTCTCACAAATAAACCCAGGCTTCTTGTCCTGATATGGATCTGAAACGTCGACATCCAATGGATAATATTGTGGTTCTTCCGATTTCATCTGAAGATAAGAACTTGTTATAGGAATGATGCTAGGAAAGCTATTCATGTATGAGACTAGGACATGGTTGGATATGGCAAGGTATGGGTATAGAAAGGTTACATTCCACACAAATATCCAATGAGATTCTTACCTTTAAATAAAACTTGGACTGCAACCTTTTTTCTAACACTAATAAAAACCACAAAATTGTATTCTTGGTGTAGTGTTCAGGTCGAAAAGGAAGGCATCCAAGTAATTGTGAAGACAATGGGAAGTGTGTGGAAAATGTGTCAATACATTGGCCAGATTTCCAATTTATGGATGGTGAGATACATGACTTAGATAAAGATCATTCTGAAAATCAATACAAAGGTACATTGAATAAATAGGCATTGAGATTTGCACTCATGTCTAGTAAGTGGTAGAGTTGCACTCATACATGATATAATTGTATACCTAAATGCATTTGCTGAATGCATTTTGTGAGTGCATGAATATATGTTTTGAATGGAAATAATTATACTAATGGTTGAAATGTTGCTAACTCATGGATTTGAGAACATTTCAGGAACTGTTAGACATTGCAACAAGAAAGTTGCAAGTCAATTAGTCACTTGAGCATTGACTACAAGAATTTTTTCTGTTCAGAAAAAGAAGTAATAAACTTAATGATATTAATTATGAACAATTGTATGCATAGAATGATGAGTCATTCTATCTAATAAATTGTTTGGTAAATGTGATTGGATTGCTAGGTGTAGGAAATTCTAAGATCACTGCATGAGGTTTTTGTACATATTGCAATTAAAATATGATGTACATGAAATACTGACAATTTTTTGGTTGTATGCAAATAGAATCATTGTAGGAAAAATGGTATTCAACATGGTGCTTGTTGAAATCCAGAAGGAAGACTACATCCTATTATTGAAACAACAATTAAAAAAAATTATGAAATAGAATTTCATATTTTGGGAAAAGTCGAATTCCTTATGAAATTAATTTGATTTCTAAAATGGAATTTTTATAATGTTCTCTCATGATAACTACATGTGTGTGATGCATATGAGATAATATTGATTAAAGTTGGAATGATGGGAAAGAAAAACTAATTTTGAGGACACTAAATCCCTATAATTGTAGAACCTTGATGAGGTTCTGTAAATGGGTTAGTGCTCTCCTTATGTGTGAAATCCTTGGCAAGATGGATCATTGAAGGACTGCGTAGCAGTGAAGGGATGCCTGAGCCTGGAAGGGTGAGTGCAAAAAAGAGTAGGAAACACAAGGATGCTTATGGCATGGTAGCTTCCATAAGGAGGATGTGTCAAATAAAAAAGTGAGATGAATTATTCCCATAAGTAGCTCTATGGAATAGAGAAATTGATTTCCATCCGTACTATGAATACCAGAATTGGTGTTGGAAAGTAGAGCACTTGATGGACATCAAATTTCCAATAGCTAAAGCTTGTGGATTTTTAAAGAATTTGAATGGTACATGGTATATAATGCATTGAGGACAATGCATAAATAAGGGGAGGGGATTGTGATACCCMTAGCATGAACCCCAAATTGTAAATGTAAAAATGCTTATAAGTTGGTGAGTTGTTGATACAATTTTACATGCACCTTCCATGGTATAGTGCGCACATGTACTGTGCAGTAAAATGATGAAGTGTGCGCATTCCAGGATACCGCACGTAGCAAACTTAATTGCGCGTGATTTTGAGGYCGGAGACCCTTTGTGTATATGTTTTTTTATAAGCTGGTGAGCCAGTTTATTATAAGCTAGGAGGATTATGTGTTGAATTAGGCTGGAGAGCCTAGATGCTAAAGGCCAGTGAGCCTATTTTTGTATATGTCCTATCATTAATATAATACTTCGCTACGTGTAGATTGACCACGATAAAAGAGTATGGGGGACTAAACTCCACTATTTAGTGAAAATGGGTGGCTAAAAGTTAAGGATAAGGGGCTAATCTARGTAGCTTGCATGTTTGCTACCATGGTTGCATGTTTGCTAGTGTTGTTGATAATGTTGTTGCTTATGGAAGGAAGCAACATAAAGTTGSAATGTTGATTATAGGAATGATAAAGAGGCATGAGAGCTTCAATTTTCATTAACTAATCTTGTATCATTAAATTAATTTAATGGTAGCCATGCAGGTAAGTATTTCTCTTTTGAAATTATGTTGCATAATTGCCAAAGGGAAATTCAGGTAAGAATTTCCCCAAATTGAATTTTTATAATACACAATATGGTATTGTTTAAGTGCATTAACATGAATAAGTTACCAATAGGTGTGGTAAAGGCTAGAGGCCCGTTATAGTTATCAAATATCTTTAGCTTTTGAATCCACACACTGACATAACAACATGTCATGTTAATTTGGTTATGAGGTAATAACCAGAGAAATAAAAGATAAGAACTTGATTGTTGAGATTTATGTGGTGAGGAGTGTTTTCAGGTGAAATCAGAAGAACCACAGTATTATCCATTGAATGTCAACGTTTCGAACCCATATCAGGATTCGTCATCAGGAAAAGAAGCCCGGTTTTATTTGTGAGAAGAGAAGGTTATAAATAACTAAGTTTTGGCTACAAAACTTTTGTGTCGGCTAGAGTCTTATTAGTGAATATTTTAGGTTTATTTAGTTTAGTTAAATTTAGTTTAGTTTATTCCCAACAAGCCATAACATACTTGACGCTACAGTAATTGCAACAACTTCTTTATCTATGTATTGTTTCCTTGTTTATTCTAGAAGTCTTCAATTATTTCGAATTCATGATTCTTCATGTGCTCTTCATTGTAACCATTGTGCATGATTATTTCTGACATGAGCACTTTCTATCCAAATCACTCTTGGCTTCCCTTACTTTTCCATCGAAATACCAAACTGATATTAACCTTCAACTTTTATTTATTTCCTGGATCCATCTATCCCAACTCATACTTGGATGAATTATAATTCCAATCATGTTGTCTTATAGACTTTGGATACTCAACATCCATTTACTTTTCAGACTGAACTACTTTAGATCTTTCTTGACTGAATACTTTAGTATTTGAGTTTTCTTGCACTCTTCTCTTATCCTTGCCAATCATCCTCAAACTTGGCTTTCATAGCCAATCTCTAGCATACTATAAGGATGCACATATGCCTCCTTCTCTAGCTGCATAGAATTAATTAAAAGTACTTAATACTGCTTTTAATTTACCATCATAATTTCAAGTGATACTTCCACCCCCTAGAAATGTCACTCATGGCTCTATGCCACTTGAGATGGATTTCTCTCAAGCACCATCTCTTTTGCATTCAAAACCATGCATAGAACCATTTTCTTCTTCATTGTTCCTTATTGACTCTCTACAAGGATTCATTTCAATTTTAAGTCTTTCTTGGTTTTGACATTTCCATGCTATTGTGGAAATATCTTCAATACCTTTGGAATGCATCAACAATCCTCTATTATTCTTGATTTCCTTCTTGGAGTGTTGTCATGCATTCCCATTAGCTTGATATCTACCTCATGATTTCTTATTCCATTATCCTAGGATGTTCATGGACTTGCAACTACATATTATGTTGATATTAATTTTCAGCATTCCACTATTATTTGGATCCCTCTGATCCAACTCCTACATGACCCAATTATATTTCCAGTCATATTTTCTGAGTAACCTTGGATAGTTAACACCAACTTCCTTCTTGAGGTCCTTGATTTATCCCTTCCTTATATGATCATATCATCACTTGGATTTACTTGATGACTATTACTTTCTCCTGTCTTAAACAATCTAATTTCAACCTGACTTGCATAATCCCCTTCCATCATGCCATATTGATGCACCTATGCCTCAACCGACACTCCTTACTTATGTGCACCTTCATTTATCTACCCTTGAAGTGATGCCCTTCATACCATGCTTCCACTACGCACTCTAATAACCATAAGGGAAGCATTAGTCTATAATTTCATAACTAATCCCTGAATATGATGCATTCTTTATCCATATATGCATTAAGCCTATATCTTTATCTAATTACTATCATTCTCATAGTCAATTCCTTTTATAATATATCTGACTCCAATGTATTGGTTAATATGTATATTGGTTTCTTTGGGAGTGAATTTACTTTCACTAACTCATTCAGTACATGGTCTATTCCTTTTCCCAAATTCCATTGAATATTTGACTAACATGAATGGACTTCCTATAGTGGCTTCCTAAGACTTTATGGTTGCACCCAGATTCATACCTTAACATTTTGTAGTCTTGGATTTTGATCATCTTATGAAAGGTTTTGTCATAGAACTCTTTACCTGAGTACCTCAACTTATATTTAACTAAATTTCAACTTTCTCACCTCTTAAGAACTAAAAATTTTTTACTCTGTAAAAATGTTTAGCCAACAAAATTTGTTAGGCTAAATAATTTAACAAATTTATGAAATTATGCACAATTATGTTCCAATAATGCATCATAATTCCTTCTTCTGATCTCTTATGAAAATTAACTGCCTAAATCAATTTTCTGGGTGGATAATTAGAAACCTTTATCTAATACCTTTCTAATGACTGCTCCCTTTCTCAATTCTGAGTCTTGAGCAGAAAGTTGTGGTCATTTGAAAATTGTCCATTAATTTCTTTGTTCACTCTTCAACCTGGTGCAATTTTGTGTTATACTTATGAATTTTTTCACCTACTCCATTGTAGTTTTAGTAAGAGCTCAATTGTGTTTATTCATATACATATTTTGGATATTCTATCCAAATTTCACCTCTTTCTGGGTTATGGGCTACTAGTTACACCCTATTGAAGTTCTAGGCCAATTAGTATTTTTGGTCTAGAATGATACAAGTACCTTCTTTTCCATATTAAAAATTTTTAGCATGCTCAGAATTTTAATTCAGCTCTAGGAATGTCTTATGTGGTTCAATATATTTCCATAGACTGCTCATGCACCTCAATCTGATTCCGGAGCAGGAAGTTATGGCCCTTCAAAGTTAGTTGGGTGTTAAACTTTACCCTCCATTGTTTGTCCTATAACCTCCTCATAAAAGCTTCGTTTGACGAACGGTTTACAAAATTAGAAAGCTCTCTTCGGGCTCTTTTATTTGAACTGTAGAGACATAGTGTACTTTGGTACACTCTGTTCTCGGGGTTTTTGAGTAGCTAAAAATGTTGTTTTGGGCCTCAAAAACACACTACAAAAAGATGACCTTCAAACAATATAAAATGACGCAAAATTTCCCTAGTTTTATGCTCTTGTAGACCATCCAAACGAATTTGCACACACAAATTTGAACATGTACACCCATATTTAGCATGCACAACAACAACATAAGGTAGCACATGCTCCGCACACCTATAACCAATGTGGATCACTTCTCTGTCGTGCCAATAACTAGTGCGCACTAATTTTTTGTTGCACACCAATATCCACCGCGCACAATTTTGGTTCATGCACTAATACGTGTTTCACGCAAAAAACAAATTGTGTCCCATGCTAATACTCCATGTGCATTGCACTCTACGTGTTGCACCATTTCAAAGTTTAGTATGCCCCCACCACGCACCAGCACTTTGCGCGCACCATTAACTAAACTGTCATGCGATAGCATATACCCACATTGTGTGCGCACCAACAAAATTCCTCTGTGCTCTGTCAATACTGTGCACACCATGTGTGTGATTATTATTCTTGCGTTCACTGCGGGCACCAGTATTACGCATGCACCACTCAATCTGCACCGTGAAATGATAAATTTAGTGCGTACATCCGTGCACCGTTATTTTTCACGCATTACCATTCTGCACCGCGCAGCACCAAATTTAAGTGCACAGACCCGCTTGCCAATTTTTTCCACGCATTACCACTCTGCACCGCGCAACGCCAAATTTAAGTGCGCACATCCGCACACCAATATTTTCCGCGCATTACCACTCTGCATTGCACAACACCAAATTTAAGTGTGCACACCTGCACGCCAATATTTTTCATGCATTGCCACTCTGCACTGCGCAATGCTAAATATTAGCGTGAGTAGATACACACCCTTATTTTCCACACATCATAATATTTTCACTGCATCATGCATTTTTAGTGCGCACACCTACACACATTAATTTTTTTATGCGCATCAATTCCTCGTGAATTCCACTACAAAAATTAGGACTTTTGCCAAACTTTTTCCCAATTTTTACCGTAGATATTTTGCAACTATGAAATTTGTTCAATTTCACCCTGATAACACCAATTCAACCTCTGCAGCAACAAATAACTATTGGTTAACATTCCTAGAAAGAATTTTCCCAAACTCAATTCATGAATTGAGAATTTTAATCAACAAATTTCACTCCATTTGTCATGGCTTCCCTGTAACTTCAAATTCGACCAATTCTAGGTATGAATTTGCTAGAACAGATATTAAATTAAGAATATCTCACTACTTGGCCAAACTTCTCAATTTTCCCATGAATTTAACAACAAAAATTGGGGATTTTTTCCAATTCCACGCAAATGCTACTAATTTTCACCATGGACGCTCTGTGACTTGAAATTTGGCCACTTCAAAATCAATTCTCTGTGAAATTTCACTTCAATTCAACTTTCTTATCCCATCTAGGCTCAGTGTTGAAAACTAGAGCTCTGATACCATATTGTAACATCCCCACCATCCAACCGGGCTATGCCACATAAAAGTTTTGAACTGTATACAAATAAAAACATATGCACACAGAAACTCTTGCGAAAATTTATATATATAACTTAAATAAGACAAATACATTCTGCAAATGCACAGATTCATACAAAATAATAATAAAAATACACATGCAGCACACACAGGAATAACCCATAAAGATAAACATATACACAATAATGCAGCATGTAATTTAACACAAACTTGACACTTGTCTTAGTAAAAATAACACCAACTGTGAGTTGACCTTCCACGAACCTCCCGACCTTAGACCACGCTACTCATCACTCTCATCATTGGGTCACCCCCACGCTAGGACTAAACTCCACTCGAGTAAAGGGATTCCTAACCAGGTTGATGTATCTTAGATAACAGGAAAGACTATGTCACAAGTGCCAACTCAAACTAACATCCTACAGTCTCTCATTCCCCACATGCATGTCCCACTGTTACAAGGAAAATCTCTCTATGGCTAGGGTAAACCACAACAGACGGAAATGACTGCAGAAATCAACTCTATCCCAACAACATGACATATAAACCAATATGCAAGTGAGATAAGAAAGATGCCTACCTCGTCCAAATGTTCGTTGAAGTCCATCGTTGAGCACTTCGACCCAAAGCTATATACCTATGACAAGTTCTCAACAAACAAGAAAAGCAAGCATATGTTGGCAATATAAAAGGTTAGCACATTAGATAGCATCATCCATTAATAAACATGACAAATATGCCCATGGAATAATAATTCAATATATTTGCAAGATATCAATTGGATGAGAAAAGAGTATTTTCATTAATAAATGATCAGCAGAAGTGAAAATATTACAAACTTTCATGTCGGCATGGTTCAAAACTGAGAAACTAAGTTCCTTTCAGTTGGGCCTCCACCACTTCAATCCTCCACCAAAGGAAAGCTCATAAGAGAGAAATAATGAGATTCTCAATCAATAAGGGAAGAGCTTAGGGGATGAACATTGTGTTCAGACTTAAAGGACAAAGGGATGCAGACTCAATATGAAGTAAATAATTTCTCCAGAGTAACTTTTCTCTCAAAGTTGAATTCTTTTCTTTTTCCATACCTCGGAATTGGCCCATTTATAGCCTTCAAAATGGAACTGAAGGATCGAGTCGGAACATTTCCATAATGTGAAAGGTCAAGGATCAGAGATCTCCTGTCGTGACATGGAAACCTGACATTTAATTTTCATTTTCTGGAAAAAATATTGATGTAAGAGGGTTGTAGAGGAGTAGTCTGCATATATGCATGCGGTATAGTGTGCAAGATGCGTACATGTGGAAAATTATTTATTTTTGTCTCTGGATTTTATCAACAGGGAAGATAAGTCTGCATAGGGAAATGGAATAAGGCCCTATGTGCAAGATTTCATAGGGTGAGGCAAATCTTGCTATAACAGATGTTCCCTAATGTGTGAGGTTAGAGGAGTATCTATGATGGCCAAAATACATTATAAACAACCCAGAAGTGGAGTAGTAGGGAACCAGCTGGATGAACTAGTTGTTCATTACATTTTGCACTGAATTTGCATACATGGTTGCCAATAAAATTACACTGCATATCCATGTGAAAATATACCAAACAAGTGTCTATGGCCATGAATGGGCAAATACAAATGCGGTTACATGCCAATAGTTTTCATAGTCACAGACAAGGCCGAGTAGAACCAGCCTAAAAACCAATGTTAAGATATAAGTATACCATGGAGTACAATCTGATCTCCTGTGATCACTGAAGTCATATAGGTACTGGTCCAATGAAAAGGAAGCAACAACTCAGGAAAGTTGCATCCACATAGTGATTTCTTCAAGTCTTCTACACAATCCACCAAGGGTGTAAGTCTACATCATGTGAATAAAGGATTTGAGGTTGAACACAATGAGACATCGTTTGATTATCAGTCATTGAGGTATATCGTTAACAAATGTGAGACAACCTACCAATAATGAAAGTAGGTATCAAGGCACCGAGTACATTCTTACAAGTGTGAATAAAGGATTCGGTGTTGAACACCTGAAGAATCCATCGATCAGGAGACATTGATGTGTTCCCAACTATCGATGGCAAGAGATCCTTCCACTGATGAATGCAAGCCTCAAGGTACTCATAAGACTCTAGGTCTCGTTTCCAAAATAAATGGATTGAAGTCAATGGAAAGATACCGCTGAAAGGAGAGCATTAAGGCATCTATCATCAGTCAGCATGAGGTACAAAGTAGGAGCTTCATGATTTGGTGTAAATCGGACGAAGAACATGTTCACTAACCAACGACCCTGTGCGTCTTTCGTGTGAGACAAGTGCAAGTGGTACACGAAAAAGACCCTCTGAATAGAAACCAATGATGAAAATTGCTGAAAAAGGTGAGGAAACCACCAATAAGGCTAATGGCATCCAAGACACTGCATGAATCTCAATGTGTGAATAGATGTCTTGCCGTCGAACACAAGGGAAACCACCCAATCAATGACCAATGATGAAATTTCGACTGTTGAGTTCAAGGTTACCTACCCATGATGAAAGTAAGGCCAAGGTACATGATAGGACTACAGTATCATGTGATTCTGAGACAAACTGAGGGTATGGACGACATGCAAATTCAAGAGTTCTGAGGAGTCACCAACACGGGTTGATAGACCTCCTCTTAACAAGAGCATGAGACATATGGAGGACTCCGACAGCATAGACCCAATGATGAAACCATGATATGTAGAAGGCATCAGTGAAATTCTCTATAGGGACTGCAAGAGTAACCAGTCGATAGAGAAGACTCTGTAACGAGCTCATCTTCCTAAGGCCATGCTAATCCCAAAATTATGATGATGAATGGACTCAATAACTTTGTGCTCTATTCAAATGCAACACGACTGGTTAGGAGGAAACGAGTGTCGCAAGTAAGCAAAACTAGTTCCAGCAATGGAACATACCTATGCTCAATGCAGGGAAGTGCATGCAGGAGATGGGCACTCGGGAGAATGTTCCCTCCTAGGTATAGGGTGTCAAATTGTGAAGGATATAAATAAGGCTTTGCTTGGTTGAGGATGTGAAACTGCTTAGGAAAACAGTTTATAACGCAAAGAGAGAACCGGCTATAGGCCCAATACTGCAAGCAAGGGCATGAGATTCAATCACAACTTAACGCCAAAAAATGTCCTTTTTATGTATTTTAGTCTACTTGGTGTGAAAAATGGATAAACTTGTGCCAGATAGACGTATTTTCAAATCCAATTTACGAGTGTGAAAGAGACAATTTCACTCGACAATCTTTTCACTTTTTGATAACAAGTCGGAAAAGAGCTTAACTAAGACTCACGACCTTTCAAGTCCAATTTAACGAGTGTGAAAAGGACAAATCACTCGGCAATCTTTTCACTTTTTTAAATATGACTTGGAAAAGAGATTAAATTAAACTCGTTTGGGAGATTCTAGGCGGTAAGTCACGAGGGAGGCCAAGGCTCCCGTGCTGGACTTATGTGGAATGCCAGTATCTTACGAATAATTGACATAAGCTTGGGGAAACCCAATGCTCTCCAAGTCGATGAGGATAAAGCACTAATGGAGTATATGTTCTCTGTGATGGATTAGATAATATCTCTTACAGGAAAAGACATAGGAGGGGGCATTAGGTACCCCACAAGGCCATCCCAATCAAAGGGAACCTCCTCGGGACTTGAAGGGAGAGTACTTGGGGAGAGAATAAATCTCTCTCTTTCAGAATATGTAAGATCAGGAATGTTGATGACATGGTTGAAGGATGCATCACCCTCCATAATATGAGTAGGATTGACCACAGATTGCACTGGTATGACCACTTCTTCAATTCTAGGTTGAAGAGGATGCAGGATAATAGGGATAGGCGACACATCGCCCTCGACAATGGGGGTGAGGTCAGGAGAGGATTGTGGCGGAATTATTTTTGTGTCAATCAAAGGAGAAATAGGGAGTGGGGAAACCACAGATGCCTTGGAATATGAAGGGCCCTTAGGTGAGCCCCACACTTACGGTATCCCAATAGTAGCTAGACACAAATGAGTAAGTTGATCTCTTTCGCAAGTCTTATAAAATAATTTACGCTTACATCTAAGATGTATAGGCTTCTCGATGCCCCCATTGTCATTCACAATGGTTGGTGACATGCTCTCAACATGACCGGTAGAGGCGAGAGATTCATATCCTACATGATTTACAGAGGTCGGAGATGCGATATTGATATGACTCATGGATATTAGAGTGGTGCCCCTAGCATGACTAGCAGTGAATGGGTACGGTTTGTCAACATGACTTGTAGAGTTTTTCGACCCATCTCCAACATGATTGACATAGGTTGGTGATGGAGCTCCAGTATGACTGACAATGGCTAGTTGTAGCATTTGATACCAAGGTCCAGGGAAAGATTGACTTTGAAACATTGTAGGCCAGGAAGGATCCCAGTTTACCCCCTGTCCCTATCTGGAAAGGTAGTATCCTCCACCTAACTTATTCGAATAGGTGTGTACGGGCATCATCACCGAAGTATGTGAAGAGACGGAAGTATGAAAAGGACTATTCGAGTGAGGATATGTGTTTCCCCCTTGTGAAGTGGTTCCATAAAGAGGGTAGCCCGAACCATAAAACGGATTCTCCCCGTATGAAATACTCGGGGATACATGAGGAGTTTTCATGGGAAAATTATTCTAAGGAACCGACATAGTGGATGAAGGATACATGGATGGGATGTAATAAGTAGAATAAGCACCCATCTGAGTATTATCTCCTGACAGAGTATGGCTAGGATTGGATCCATGAGAGG
>JASDQU010687307.1:29391-39560 GCA_032191745.1 Picea mariana
CCTAAGTGAAGCAACTAATAAACCATTGTATAATCAATGCATAGGAGAGCAGTCATAAGTCAGGTCCATCGTATGGGCAGCGTAGAAAATCTTGAAACCTTGAAAGTACTACCTCTAACAGAGGTAAAGGCACTAGCAAGATCCCCAGATACAAATATATCCCCAGAAGTATCTCCGACGCTAGGAAGGTATTTGGGGGATATCCCTTCAACCAACTTCATGTGACCTTGTTATTAACTACTGTGTGAGCGAAGCCTCCTGATCTTACCAATTATACAATGGATTTCTCCACTCCCTTACTCAGACACATATGTTGATTTAATTGCCTTGGAGAAGTTTACTCACAAAATCCTATTCCAAGTCACTAAATCCTAGGCTAGTTTGTGCACCATAGAAAATAAAATCGTGACTTATCAATTTTAAGTTATAGCGTTAAGTTTAATGGTCATGATTACTCAAAAAGGTATGGTAGTGAAACTCATGTTGTTATGACTCTTCAAGAAAATTAAATATGAAAATCATGGAAATTCCTAACTTTAACTTTCAATGAATGATATGTTTCTAAAAACCAAATTTTCAAATTCAACTCTGCAAGTCTGAAGTAAATGTAATCTTTCACTATATGAATTAAGCTAATGATAATGACCTCAAAAGACAAAAATGTCAAGCAATGCAACATGCCTATTTTTTTTTCAATATAAAAAAATTGAAAATGCATGGACTAAAAAGTAACTTGATATATAGCCCTACTGTGTATAGAAAAAGATAACTCAAGCAGGATACCAAGCCGCAAAACACCCAGCCCAATGTACAAGGAAAATAAAAAATGAGAAGACGATGAGAAAGACTCTGCCTAGAAATTCAACCAAAAAAGGGCTTCCTATCATCCCACAAGCATTCAACAGGCAATACAAAGACCTATGAAGACTCGGCAAACATCAAATCCCACCCAGCAACCTCCAGACCTAGCAAACAAGCAAGGAAAACTAATGTATGCAACTGTTCATGGAAATAGAGCATATATACGCATCTTGCAGTGAGACAGCCTGTGTATGTATGCGACTGTCAAGGGAAAAGGCACGTATATGCTTCAAAACAAGGCCAGGTAAGGGAGAAAGGATGAAAGCTCAGAACCAGAGTGAACAGGAGTTGTCAAGCAATGATAGGACAAGAACCACAATATAAATGAGAGCAATCTAAGGAGAAAAGTACTCCAAACCCTAATAAAAAGGATTCAATCCCCAGTGGATTCATCAATTATGTTACGAGGAAAATCTCTCTAAGGCTAGGGTAAACCACAATAGACGGAAATGATTGCAGAAATCAACTCTATCCCAACAACATGTTATATAAACCAATATGCAAGAGGGATAAGAAAGAGGCCTACCTCTTCCATATGTTCGATGAAGTCCACAGTTGAGCACTTCGACTCAAAGCTATATACCTACGACAAGTTCTCAACAAACAAGAAAAGAAAGCATATGGTGGAAATATAAAAGGTTAGCACATTAGATAGCATCATCCACTAATAAACATGACAAATACACCCATGGAATAATAATTCAATATATTTGCAAGATATCAATTGGACGGGAAAAGAGTATTTCTATTAATAAATGATCAACATAAGTGAAAATATTACAGACTTCTGTGTCGGCATGGTTCAGAAATGAGAAACTAAGTTCCTTTTAGGTGGGCCTCCACCACTTCAATCCTCCACCAAAGGCAAGCTCATAAGCAAGAAACAATGAGGTTCTTAATCAATAAGGAAAGAGCTTGGGGGCTGAACACTGTGTTCAGACTTAAAGGACAAAGGGATGCAGATTCAATATGAAGTAAATAATTTCTCCAAAGTAACTTTGCTCTCAAAGTTGAATTCTTTTCTTTTTCCATAGCTTGGAATTGACCCATTTATAGCCCTCAAAATGGATCTGAAGGGCCGATTCGAAACATTTCCAGTGTATGGAAGACCAAGGATCAGATATCTCTTGTCGTGACATGGAAACCAGACATTTCATTTTCATTTTCTACCACAAATCTTGATCTACGCGGGCTGTAGAGGAGCAGCCTGCGTATACGCATGTTGTATAGTGTGCAAGATGCGTACATGTGGAATTTTTTTTATTTTTCTCTCTGGATTTTATCAACAGGTAAGATAAGTCTGCATAGGGAAATGGAATAAGGCCCTCTGTGCAAGATTGCATAGGGTGATGCAAATCTTGCTATAACACCCACCCCAAAAAGTGTGCCCCTTCTCTGCTCAATAGTCCCTCGGCTGCCTCACTTCCTTTCCGGGGCTTCAACAATAAGTCAGAGAGGAAGTCTCAGAGCCTTGTAGTTGTAGTTTATCACCTTCGAGAAATCAATTCCCAACAATTATCTCACCTAGAGAGAAACTTCTTATGGGCCTGACAACCCACCTCTTCACTATCCCACGGGCCTGACAACCCGCCTCTTCAGTCCAACTCCCAAGCTAACTAGGTACAGGTATGGGTATGGAAACATGTACAGGAAGGTACAGAGGAAATTTGAATGAGTGAGTGAATGATGATGGAATGAACGAATGAACGGGAAAATGAACTAAGTCCAAGCTATATGTATGCATGTTCCCAACTTGACACTTGTCATGTTGAGAGCTACTTTGGTCCACTTGTCCCCATCCTTATAACTTAGGATAAAATAATTATCCAAAATTTATACTTTAAGGAATATTAATATAATATTCCTTTTTGGCTTAAGCTCCCTAGCTTAGCCCCTTATCCTTAACTAGTAGCCTCGCCTTTCCCTAACTAGTGGATTTTAGTCCCCCATACTCTTTTATCGAGGTCGATCTACACGCAGTGATGTATTATATTAATGATAGGACATATACAAAAATAGGCTCACTAGACTTTAGCATATAGACTCTCCGACCTAATTCAACACATAAGTCTCCTAGATTATAATAAACTGGCTCACCAGCCTACAAAACAACATATACACAAAGGCTCTCTGACCTCAAAATTGCGTGCACTTAAGTTTGTTGCGGACGGTATCCTGGGATTCGCATACTTCATCATTTTAGTGCGTAGTACATGTGCGCACTATACCATGGAAGGAGCATGTAAAATTATATCAACAGCTCACCGACTTATAAGCATTTTTACATTTACATTTACAATTTGGGTTTCATCCTAGGGGTATTACATTCTTATCATAGTATCGTTTGGTTAAGTATTTCTTTTGAAAATACCTTTTGAATTCTCTCCAAGTAACCTTTTTCTCATCAATGTGTTTCACTTTCACATATTGATCCCACCACATTGATGATTTTCCTTTGAGTTGATATATGGAAATTATTCCTTCTGCCTCTGAAGAGTAATTATGCAATTGAAAATACTTTCTCATGCCCAACAACCAAGTCTCAACATTCTCATACTTTTTTTGTTCACCATCAAATGTAGGTGGTTTGATTTTATTCATTTCTCCATGTAGTGCGTCCACTCCAAAATTATTCTTATGCTTCCTGACTGGGGATGGACTTGAATTATTGTGTGTTCTCCTAGTTGAATGCCTTGGGAAGTGATGGTGATCCCTACCAACACTTTAGGTTCGTCTCCTCTTATCATGAGACCAGTGACTCCCCAATTTTCTTGTCTAAGTATCATTATCCATCTTCTTCTTTATTTTATCCAAGCTATGCATTAACTTGATTTTAAATCCTTCATGTTTTTCCTTGGATTTCATAAGCTTCTCATTATCATCTTTATAACTTTGGACATCCTTTTGCAAACTTTTTATGGTCTCTACCAAGTTCATGCTCTCTTCCTTTTTGTCTTCTCCATGCCCATTGTATTTTGTTACTGCAACATCCACACTCATACCAAATATTCTACCTTCATCTTCATAATTGTAAGTTCCTTAGAAATCATCCATGTCTTGGTTTACTAATCTTCCTGCTAAATTCTGCTTATGTCAAATTGTGTTCTTGGTTTTGCAAAATGTGTATGCAACAGAATTTGTAAGGCTACAAGAATTTAACAAATCCATCATTTTATACAACATTTTGTTCTTCATAATTTTATCAGAAATAATTTATTTCTGATTTCTTTTGAATTCTTAATATATATATTTTGTATACATTCTTCAGTGAATACATTGTTACACATTATTATGTTCATCCCAGTGATCCATTGACAACATGTGTTCATGTTCCCAAAAAGAGCCTTTCTCCATGAGGAAAGTGACTAACTTTCTCTTCTCAAAAACCCCATTAAGGAAGGTCATCGCAAGCTGCACTATATGCAGGGTGTGATGATGCCTGATCATCGCCCTCTGCTCTAAGGCTAGGATGTGACATCTCTACAGGATGTTATACAGCTAGGGTACGATGATGTCAAGAGACTAAGAAAAGGTCAAGTTTGATGAAAGTTCTAGAAGGGGATATTCTAGAAGATGAGGTGTCATCCATATGGTTGGGATCTTACTCGATTCTCTGATTTGGTGGGATCATCCTAATCTATTTAACCATCTCTCACTCCCTTATATAAAGAGGGATTTCTCATGGAAAAGGCTAAGGTTAATAAAGGTTGAATAGGCTAAGATTGTATGGATATTTTTGCATTGGATCATTCTTAAGAGACTCATTTCAGCTCATCAAGTCATTGTGGATCTTCTTCATTCAATATTGAAGCAAGTGTGTGTGTTGGAGAAAAGGGTCATTGGAAGGGGACCTTGCAACATCAAGGTTTTGGTTGTAATCTCCACTTTCATTTCAATATGATACAGTGATATGTTTCTTTCCCATAAAACTTTCTTTGTTTTATTATATGATTCCTTGATCACATACATAGGTTCTCATTGAGTATATTATTGCTTTCACTTTGGTTGTATTGTGTTCCCTTGCATATTCAATATCACAGGAGCACCAGAGTGGAGCTAGGACAAAAATGGCAAGAGGAAGCGATATTTTAACGGTATGTTGTCTATCTCTTGTTAAATAGTAAACTCAATGATTAGAGCTTGGGGAAAGTGTCATGTTCAGTTTTTTTTTGTTCTAGATCTAGGTGGATCTAGGGAGATCTATTTCTGCGTACATTTACCGATAAGTCCCATAACAAAATTGGTCACTCCATAAATGCAGACATAAACAGATCTCCCTAGGGTTTTTGAGAAGAGAAAGTCAGTCACTTTCCTCATGGAGAAAGGATCTTTATGGGAACATGAACACATGTTGTCAATGGATCATTGGGATGAAAAAAATAATGTGTAACAAAATGCCCCCTAAAGTATCAGTCTGCAACTCGTGACAACCGAAATACTTTGTAGAATGTGTGTGTCAGAAACAATGAGTGCACCGATCACGAACCTGCAAAAAGTCAAGCATCAGCATAATAATATACCATTGTCTAAGGTAGGCATTCCCATACTCAGATTACAAAATGTCAAATGAGTCATGGACACTAAATATACTATGTATCTATGCGCTAAAATTACTCAAATTCAGACATAGCCATGAGACATACAAAGTGGATCTATGTATCAATACAAATCATGAATACTCTATTGCAACCTGGGCCAGAATGGTATGATAGGTCTTCATTTCCATTGTCTCTAACTACGAATCTGACCATGTGATTATAGGTGTTGAAGTCGAACATGGTAGAAACCACTTGATTACTGGTCAATGATGAAAACAATTAGCAAGTGCGAGGGAAATCACCATTAATGTCAATGATTGTCAAGGTACCCCAGTAAAATCCAACAAATGTGAATAAATGAGTTGAAGTCAAACACTTGATGGAATATCCCAATCAAGGTTCAATGATGTGAACCCATTGTTGAAAGCGAAGAAACCTGCAATTGAGGCATGTAGACTCTAAGGTACTGAATGATTTCTAAGTGTTGTTCCTGGATAATGAGTCAAAGTCGATAGGAAAAGACTCATCACAAGAGGGCCTTGATGTATCCCCCATTAATGACACAAGATGAGTTACATATTTGAGGTAGATCAGAGTGTGGAGTGATTTGAAACTGACACAAGGAAGGCCGACAACGTAGAATATTTATAACTGTATATGGTCGACTCAATAGGAGGCTTATTAAGGCTGGACTTATCTTGAACATATGAAAGACACGACAATGGTGTTAGCAGCATTGACTCAAGGAGGACTCGACATATGGACATGTGGATGGTAAAACGAGAGACTAATGGATTTCCCAACCCGGATTCAATGATGAAGGGGGTGTCATGTTCAAGAGAGAATATCACTGCCACTAACACAGATAAAAATACATTTCTTTCCCAAATTCCCCCCACCATTTATGGCAAGTACCTCTTTATTTTTACGCAAGCTTGAGGAGGATAAAATATGTTTGTTGATGTAATCTCATCCTTTGGACCAGTCCCTCGAAGTATGTTTAACGAACCCTAAGAAGGAGTGGTTCGGTACCATGTGGGTCTTTCGATGTTTGTTTAACGAGTCCAAAGACAGAAAAATAGAGGGTTTTTCATGTTTAGAGAGTCTGAAAAACACTTAAAGAGAACTCCAACAGTTCCTTTTTCATAAATTAATCTGACGAGACTGAAAAAGTGATAACCTACCACTCATCAAATGTTTTCTTCAAATACTTTTACGAACGTGAAAATAACAAGGTCGCTCGACAATATTTTCATTTTTATGGAGTGTGAAAAGAGCTTAAAGGATACTCCATAAGTTTTGTTTTACGTGTCACCATTACAAGTACAAAAAAGCGACAAAAGTATACTGGGTTAAATTCTCATTGATTTATGAGCACGAGAAAGATCAAAAACTAAGCTCAGAGTTTTTCCTGAAAAACCCTAAAAGAATTTGTACATGCGACAAATGTATAAAATCAAACCAAAAGGGCATATCCTTGTTCAATGTTTCACTCCTAAATTTTTCATCTACAAAAATCAAACACTTCCAACATTGTTAGGACTTTAGGGTTTACGTGAAATATATAAAATAATATAAAATATAAATGAAAAAGTGAAAAAGTCAATAAAAATGGGTAAGAAATTCATTTCACTATTCCATTTGTTATTTCACCCAAACTTTGTTCCAAAACCCCCTATTTACCTCAATTTTCCACTGCAGATTGCGGAATACATGGTTGATCATTTGACGAACAGTCTCTGTAGAACAGGTAATTTTCATCTCTTTCAACTTTTCATGGATTAGAATTTTCTTTTTGTTGGTTAAAAATGACTTCTTGAGTTAAGTTTTCAAGGGTATCCATGCACGGAGGTCGTCACAGGCACCCTATATCGAGCCTTGCGATGACCTAGGGTCATCGTCGGTGGCCTTGAAGCTAGCCTGCGATGACTCCGCACTATACGGACGCCCAGGCCTGTGACGTGCGCAATTCAAAAAGTCTTTTGAGATGTATTTGCCAATAAAAAAAATTTCAGGGAGAAGATGAAGATTCTAATCTCTCTTTAATGTTCCATTGCAAGTTTTCCACTGTAAAAATGTTGGAATGGTGAGAGAGAGAGCACGATGAAGAAGACTACTTTGTAGGGAATGACCCAGGGATGGTAAATGCCTATCTCTTGTTAAATAGTAAACTCAATGATTAGAGATTAGGGAAAGTGTCATGTTCTGTTCTATTTTGTTCTAGACCTAAGTGGATCTAGGGAGATCTGTTTATGTCTGCATTTATTGTTAAGTCCCATAACAAAATTGGTGACCGTACTAGGAATCTTACTTGCTTCTCTGATTTGGTGGGATCATCCTAATCTCTTTAACCATCTCTCTCTCCCTTATATAAAGAGGGATTTCTTATGGAAAAGGCTAAGGTTAATGAAGTTTTAATAGGCTAAGATTGTATGGAGAGTTTTGCATTGGATCATTCTTGAGAGCCTCATTTCAATTCATCAAGTCATTGTGGATATTCTTCATTCAAGATTGGAGAAAGTGTGTGTTTTGGAGCAAAGGGTCATTGGAAGGGGACCTTGCAAAATCAAGGCTTTGGTTGTAATCTCCACTTTCATTTCAATATGATACAGTGATATGTTTCTTTCCCATAAAACTTGATTTGTATTATTGTATGATTCCTTGATCACATACATAGGTTCTCGTTGAGTATAATATTGCTTTCACTTTGGCTGGCTTGTGTTCCCTTGCAGATTCAATATCACAGGAGCACCGGATTGGAGCTAGGAGGACAATGGCAAGAGGAAGTGATATTTAAACGGTATGTTGCCTATCTCTTGTTAAATAGTAAACTCAATGATTAGAGCTTAGGGAAAGCATCATGTTTTGTTATATTGTGTTCTAGATCTAGGTGGATCTAGGGAGATCTATTTATGTCTGCATTTACCGATAAGTTCCATAAAACAATTGGCAGCCATACTGGGGCAAAGTTCTCCTTTTGAATTTTTTCTTTCCATTTGCCTTTAGCATGCCTTCCTCTTATAATTTTCACTCTCTGATTCTGTGGGTGATCCATCTGGACTCCCTGGGTTTAAAAGTTTAGTTAATTTTTTTGTCTTTCTCCCTATTTCTCTTTAAGTAAAGAGATTATCGCATTCTGTCTCATTAACAACCTGCGACGAACCTTACACGTCACACTCTACTTGACCAATCCAGTGTGGTGACATCGCACTGTGCCCTGCTAGCAGCCTACGATGACCTCAGCTCGTCGCACTATGTCTCATACCCAGCGTGCGATGACTCCTATAGAATTTGTTGGAGTGAGTCATTTTTCATTTTACCACCCAAATTTGCCTTAGTTGCCTGGGGTGAACTTCTTATGCACATGTTTGATTGATTCTTGATTTTAAGCTTGCTTGTGATTGGTTTTCAGTGATTGAAAGTATTTCTTTGCATTTTGCAAGTTTTTGCTTGTGCTCATTGTCACAAGGATATAATCTCAGATCTTAATTTGGGTGCTTGTTTGACAAAGGGTCTTCAGCTTGTTTTAAGTTTTAAATTCATTTTGTTTTCCAAATTGGTTGTTGATTAAGAAACACTTGTCACTTGCATATGACAAAAGGTTTTATTGTCTTTTTCATTTTTTCCTACATTACGAATTTGATTTGGGAATTGTGTTGAGAATGTCTTGATTTTCTTGGATTACATTTTCCTTTCGTCATCACACCTCTAATTTTTTCTTGAAAAGGAAGAACTGAATTCATTTATTCTTTTTAGTAATCGCTCGTAAGAAAAATTTTACATTCGAAATATTGGTTAAAGAGAAGAAATTGGAAAATTTTGTAGTTCGTGATTATTTGGAATTGTGTTCATTTGAAATTAAGAAATTGCAATTTGTAGCTCTTTGTACTTCAAAAGAATACCTTCTACCTATTATAATTAGAGTTCGTTGAATTGAAAATTGCACATTCATCTCTCTTTGCATTTCAATGGGTCAAGGTCACAACTTCTTTAGTTTCGCTTCCATCTCCCTTTTGAGTAAGCAACAACCTCTAAAACACAGCGTAAATTTAAAATTTACTAGTAACTATTATTTTCTAGGGATCTTTTTCACCAACATTAGCTAGGATAACGCTTTGGAATAGGTTGTAAGGCACACTCTCCAAATCATCAAAACACACAATAATATCTTGTGATAGGGAGAGTTCAAATACAATTGCTACATGTTGTCCTCGAAAGCCCTTCTAACACAAGGGTCAATCACGAGGTCGCATTAAGACTGGCAGAGTTACTCACCCTGCTTTGTTGGTCTTGGTGTAGAGATTGTGCATATTATTGGGGGTCACTTGAAGGTATACCCACAATTATGAGTGGAAGCCTTTCGAGTTGATTTCGGGCTAGATACCCTGCCTTTGCGTGTGGATCAGACTGTCGAATGTTTCCCCAGGCATCACTGGTCTAGTTGGTAACCTTAGTAGCCTATATCTTTAGGGTATTTACACAAGGTGACTGTGGAGGGGAAAGTATTCACAGTACCTGGAATCGACGTTGGCCAAACTCACTCGATCTCCTTGGAGGGTATACCCACGATTCTGTGTGGGATCTTGCACCAGTGTGTAAGTCCGTTAAGCAGGTTGTCAATGTAACTTTTCCATCTGCTTATCCCATCCCCTTCTTGTCTTGATTTTGCGACATTGAATTTCATCACCAACTAGTGATTTTGAAATAGGAATTTTTGTTTACTTGGTTTGATTCCTAGATTTTATTAGTGAGTGATGTTTGTTTTCTCTA
>JASDQU010687307.1:50844-69050 GCA_032191745.1 Picea mariana
ACGGATGATAGGAATTCACAAGACAAATTGGCACACGATGTTATTCTCAACATTATGAGCCTATCGGACATCCGTTAAGTTTGCCACAGGATTTACACCTTTCCAGCTAGTTTATGGTATTGAAGTTATCTTCCTGATTGAATGTGAAATACCATCTTTGAAACTAGTTGTTGAACTTCTCCCCAATACCTCTATTGAAGAAGAGTGTATTTTGTATTTTCTACAACTAGACGAAACCCATCATGATGTCGCCTTAGTTATTGAAACTCAAAAGAAATGTGTTAATGCCCAATATGACAAACATGTCAAGCCATGTGTTTTTTCTGAAGGTGATCTAGTTCTTATTTACGAATAGGATCGTGATTTTCTAGGGGCCGGTAAATTCGAGGCCATGTGGCGAGACCTTACATTTTCAAACGTGTGTTGGAGAAGGGAGCTTATGAGCTAGTTGATTATGATGGAATCCCTTTGAGTGAACCCAGAAATGGGATTTACTTAAAGAAGTACTATGCTTAAGTCATTTTTGCATGAGTGCTTGTATTTTAGTGTATCATACTCTTGTGTACTTTTTTGTTGTTTGGTTTCAACCTTCAGTTGATTACCTTGCATTGTGCTTGGTTTCCAGATGTCAGTGTTTTCACTACCCTACATTGGCTTCACTGATGGCACTAGTCATAGTACTCAAAACTTAGCATCTGATTCTTGGGAAATCTATGTACCTATGGATGAATTGATTAGTCTACATGGTGTTTGCCTTGGTCGTGCAACTAACAATATCACATAATACAGTGCAGTCATTGAATTATTGACCGATGTTGTTTCACTTGGAATCTGTCATCTTATTGTATGAATTGATTCATAGTTAGTAGTCCTACAGTTGAGTAATTTCTACTCCATTCGAAGTCCTACATTGTTAAGGGTATATTTACGAATTCGCCTCTTGGAGTGTCACTTTGATTATATTGAATATCAACACATTCATAGATGTCTAAATACATTAACAGATGCTTTGGCTAATTATGTGTTGGACAGACATTTGAGGCATTTATAAAATCCAAACACACTTTGCATATACAACAAGTAAGCCGGTGGAAGCCTCATATATATATAACGATAAATGTGTTACAAAAAGTGTTTTTATCTGGATACAAAAATATCAAAAATGTGAAGCACACAGTTTCATATACAAATAGAGCATCAAGGATGTTGCTCGCTATAACATGCGACTATCCGTGCTACTCTATGGAGCAGTCGACCGATGGAAGTAGATACACCCACTGTGTGGCATTGATAATGTCTTGGGATATCATCAATAGAGGCATCTGGGATAGTCATCATAAGCCCCTCCAAGTTATATTATATAGTCTCATAGCCGGTAGCGGCTACTCCTTCTACGTTGACTCTCTCCCCACGCCTATGGATGGGGGATGAACCTGGAGGTCAATAAGGTCCTACATCTGCATCATCAAAGAGCATTTGATTAGTCATAGGATAAGGAACATAAAAAACATTTTAGATTAAAAATCACAAAAACATCATAAAGAAAAAATTTCCTTCTTACCTATGTCCCCCCATTTGGAACCCTCAGGAAGAACAAAGTCTGGATCACCTTAGAAGTCTAAATCGGCATAGGCATAGTCATCGACCATAAGCATCGAGGTCCTCAACAAGTCAAAGAAAACATCGTTATACTTGATGATAGGACCAGTTACATGGCATGCCATGAGGTCGACCCACCTCTTCATTCGTGGATCCTGTGGGGCAGGTATACCCCACTCTACCTGCAAGCGTAAAGATGGTACCCTCTCCAGGAAGAAGGACACCAAAATCAACCCATATCCAAATTGTTTCAGCTCACCACTCCTACACTTGGTCAACTATTTTTCATGCTTCTAAGAACCTTGTCACACCAGTTGAAAACTCAGGGCTCCATACATTCCAACGCATACTGGAAATAGATTTGAAGAGCCATATGGGGAGCCACAATCCATGCCATGCATGTGATGGTGTAGAGGATGTTCCATAGAGGCAAGTCATGAACATCTCTAATAGCGAATTTGTCGCTATGCTTCTGAGTACCTGGCACGCAATGTGCACTGATATAGTGGCTCATACGCTCGCCACCTCCCCTGCTACCTATAAGCGTAACTCGGGGCCCACAGCGAGATAGCTTTGTCAAGAAGTAGATATCCTTGATATCTATCATAAGAATGTGAGCACCCACACAAAATGTTTGTTCGTTCACATCCCACATGTGAACTAGGTATTCAAGTAACCTCAACTGGGCCCTCATGCCCTAGATCTTGAATAATTTTAACACTCCACTACCAGAGGGCATTTACCGTTCCCAGGTCATTCCCGGCAAAGTAGTCTTCCTCCTCATTCTCTCTCTCTCACCATTCCAACATTTTTACCATGGAAAATCTGCAATGGAACATTAAAGAGAGATTAGTATCTTCATCTTCTCCCTGGAAACTTTTTATTGGAAAATACATATCAAAAGAATTGTTGAATTGTGCACGTCGTAGGCCTGGGCATATGTACAATGCGGAGTCATCGCAGGATAGATTTAAGGTTGCCTGCAATGACCCTGGGTCATCATAGGGCTCGATATAGGGCACCTGTKACGACCTCCGCGCATAGGTATCCTTGAAAACTTAACCCAAGAAGTCATTTTTAACCAACAAAAAGAAAATTTTAATCCATCAAAAGTTTAAAGAGATGAAAATTACATGTTGTGTGGAGACCATTCRTCAAATGATCAATCGTGGCTTCCGCAATCCACAATGGAAAATCGAGGTAAATAGGGGGTTTTGGAACAAAGTTTGGGTGAAATAACAAATGGAATAGTGAAATGAAGTTCTTACCCATTTTTATTGACTTTTTCACTTTTTCATTTATATTTTATATTATTTTATATATTTCACCTAAACCCTAAAGTCCTAACAACATTGCAAGTGTTTGATTTTTTGCAGATGAAAAATCTAGGAGTGAAACGTTGAACAAGGATACGGCCTTTTGGTTTGCTTTTATACATTTATCACATGTACAGATTCTTTTAGGGTTTTTCAAGAAAAACTCTGAGCTTAGTTTTTGTTCTTTCTCGTGCTCATAAATCAATGAGAATGTAACCGAGTATACATTTGTCGCTTTTTAGTACTCGTAATGTTGACACGAAAAATTAAACTTATGGACTATCCTTTAAGATATTTTCATGCTCCGTAAAAATAAAAATATTGATGAGCGACCTTGTTCTTTTCACGCTTGTAAAAGTATTTGAAGAAAACATTTGATGAGCGGTAGGTTATCACTTTTGCAGTAATAGTCGCTCTTGAACATGGCACCCCCCTTCATCATTGAATCCGGGTTGGGAAATCCATTTGTCTCTCGTTTGACCATATTCATGTCCATATGTCAAGTCCTCCTTGAGTCAATGCTGCCAATACCATTGTCATGTCGTTCATATGTTCAAGCGAAGTCCAGCCTTAATAATCCTCCTATTGAGTCGGCCATCTGCAGTTATAAATATTCTACCATGTCGGCCTTACTTGTGTCAGTTTCAAATCACTTGATGCTTTGATCTACCTCAAATATGTAACTCATTTCATGTCATTGGTGGGGGATACATAAAGGCCCTCCTGTGATGAGTCTTTTCCTGTAGGCTTCAACTCATTATCCAGGAACAAGAATTAGAAATCATTCATTACCTTGGAGCCTACATGCCTCAATGGCAGGTTTCTTCACTTTCAATAGTGGGTTCACATCATTAACCCCTGATTAGGATATTCCATTGAGTGTTCGACTTCAAGTCATTTATTCACATTCATTGGATTGTACTCGGGTACCTTGGGAGTCATTGACATTAATGGTGATTTCCCTCGCACTTGTTAATGGTTTTCATCATTGACCGGTAATCAAGTGGTTTCTACCATGTTCGACTTTAGCACATGTAATCACATGGTCAGATTCATACTTAGAGATGATGGAAATGAATACCCTGGATCATACCATTCTGGTCCAGGTTGCAATGGAGTATTCATGATTTGTATTGACACATAGATCCACTTTGTATGTCTCGTGACTATGTCCGAATTTGAGTCATTTTAGTGCATAGATCTACAATATATTTTGGGTGGCTATGCCGATTCACATTGACATGGATCCACAGTGTATATTTAGTGGCCATGACTCATTTTACATTTTTTAATCTGAGTATGGGAATGCCTACCTCGGACAATGGTATATTATTATGATGATGCTTCACTGTTTGCAGGTTCCCTATCAGTGCGCTCCTTGTTTTCAACACACATATTCTACAAAGTATTTCGGTTGTCACATGCTCCATCCTCATACTTTATGGGGCATTATGTTACACATTATTTTGGTCATCCCAATGATCCATTGACAACATGTGTTCATGTTCCCAAAAAGAGCCTTTCTCCATGAGGAAAGTGACTGACTTTCTCTTCTCAAAAGCCCTATTAAGGAAGGTTGTCGCAGGCTGCACTATATGCAAGGTGCGACGATGTCTGATCATCGCCCTCTTCTCTAAGGCTGTAATGTGGCATCTCCATAGGGTTCTATATAGCTAGGGTGCGATGAAGTCAAGAGACTAAGAAAAGTTCAAGTTTCACGAAAGTTCTAGAAGGGGATATTCTAGAAGATTAGGTGGAATCTGTATGGTTGGGATCTTACTTACTTCTATGATTTGGTGGGATCATCCTAATATATTTAACCATATCTCTCTCCCTTATATAAAGAGGTATTTCACATGGTAAAGTCTAAGGTTAATGGAGTTTTAATAGGTTAATATTGTATGGAGAGTTTTGCATTTGATCATTCTTGAGAGCCTCATTTCAGTTCATCAAGTCATTGTGGATATTCTTCATTCAAGATTGGAGAAAGTGTGTGTGTTGGAGAAAAGGTTCATCGGAAGGGGACCTTTCAACATCAAGGCTTTGTTTTTAATATCCACTTTCATTTCAATATGATATAGTGATATGTTTCTTTCCCATAACACTTGCTTTGTTTTATTGTATGATTCCTTGATCACATACATAGGTTTTCGTTGAGTATATTATTGATTTCACTTTGGTTGGCTTGTGTTCCCTTACAGATTCAATATCACAGGAGCATTGGAGTGGAGCTAGGATTAAAATGGCAAGAGGAAGCAATATTTAAACGGTATGTTGCCTATCTCTTATTAAATAGTCAAATCAATGATTAGAGCTTAGGGAAAGCATCATGTTCTATTCATTTTTGTTCTAGATCTAGGTGGATCTAGGGAGATCTGTTTATGTCTGCATTTACTGATAATTACCATAACATACATGGACTTCGTTGTTTTTATAGTGTAAAATTCCACACCTATGCATTTGTGCAATGGCCTAACCCTTTCTCTTCACTTTCTAGACAAATTCCCAACTTGCCTCATCCAAATTACCTAAAAAACATGTCTTTTGCACATATATGTGAGCTCCTTTGATGAAACACACAGACATCCATGAATTGTTAGTATTAAACTTGTGGATTCCCTAAAAAATAATGAAAAATAAAATAATTCCAAGTTTTCGGGCGGGTTTTTCGGTTGGGATTGTTTCCCAACTTCCCCATGCTCGTACAAAATGGATTCCAACTTCCCTAACCCATTTGGGTAAGATATAAAAGAACCATTGAGGGATGGAATAAGGAAAATTATTTTTGTGCAAGGCTATGTCGTTGAGATCTAGCAAGCTTCCCTATTTATTTTATCCTTTGAGTAGCATCCCCCTGCTTTGGGGAAAAATCCCCCTAATCAGGGTCTAGTGACTAGGAAGAGAAATGACACCTTAAAATACATAATTACTCCTATTCCACCCAAATCTAACAAGACCTAATGGGAATTAAGGAAAGGAAGGGTAAATCAAGGTATGCAACTTAAGTCCTTTCATTTGTAGGAGATCATTTTCTCTCATTTTTCGCTCATGCATTGCGGGCCTCCTCCTAGTGTTGGCATGAAACAACTTTAGAGAACAATATACAACAGCATATGCTTAACCACTAAGATCATTTAAAGGCCTAAATATTCATGAAAACATTTTATAAATATAAACATGAAGACACATAGATTTGGGACAAGAAAATTCACTTTTATTGAAAACAAGATGGTAAGATACAACCTTACTCTTGTCGACATTGCTCCATGAAGCTCACCCGAGTTCCTCTAATTATACTCCAAGTGCACCATTCCCAAAGTGAAATCTTCAAAACCAACATTCCAATAGAAGGAAATAGATGGATTGTATAAGGAGAGTGAATGATTTGGAATATTGAGGATGAAAACTCATAACAGGATGCAAAGGCTTGGAATGAAAGGGATAAATTTTGGCAGAGTTCACTTGCCTATTCTTTCATATATTCAAATGACCCCCATAGGGCCCTTTTATATGGATAAATGATGATTATTTGGTTGGCAGAATGGATATAGTAGGTAAAATGGTTGTGTAACCCAAAATGGCTCCTAAACTCCACTAGAAAACACGGATTTTTTTAGTTTTTTGCAACTTTTGAAAGTACACACGGAATGTTAGGTATTCAGGGTGTTGGAAGATTGGTTTTTTTCATTGATGTCAACCCTAGCCATCAGATTTTGGACCCCACAGTTGATCGAAGTAGATAGACATGAAGGAAATTACACATGTAGATACAACACCCATGGATGGATAGTATAATTCATGCCACTTCCGGTGGTATGTGGAACGTCATGTAGATCCTCACTATTATCACATGGATTTCTTAAGAGTCATATGTGTTTGTTGTTAATACCTAATTTTATACCCTTGCCTCATCTATATCTCTCTCTTTCGCACCACCAAGTCTTAGGATGTTTCCCTCTGACTGATAAAGTCATTTTCCCCCTTTGTTGATGACATGGTTTTCCTTGGTATCTTTCCTGACCAAGTCCCGGCCCAAAGATTTTCTATTTTTCTAAAATAAGGACAAGAAATCATCATCATTTTGTCTCAAATTACTGGTCATTTTGTTGCCTAAGACCATAGCAATTCATCCAAGTCCTGGTTTACACAGGAACATCCATGAGCACAAGGCGCAGCACTCAAAGCGGTCTATTGCGGGCTCAAAGCAAGAAAACTGGAAGATTCATTTTTCAATGGCAGAGATCCCCTATGAAGTTCATATTAGCGGCCCTGGAGCATTCAGACTTATAAATTTGCACGATTTTTAATGCCAGATAGAAGCCTCAGAGTTGCATATCAAGAACCACACATCCTCATCCAACGGATGGTCATGATTTACTTCGGGAATCCAGGCTTCGAGATTTTTGGCTTCTACACTCCTGATTTCATCTGAAATTTTTTCTCATGGAGTTAAATATCAAGCTACACGCATCCTTCTCCATCGGACGATCATGATTTAATTTGGGAATTCGGGCTTCGGGATTTTCAGCCTCCCCACTCTCATTTTCCTCCGAAGTGTTTTCTCTCGAAGTCCACCAATTGTTGCCACGTGTCCATCCAAATCTAATGGTGGTAGTTGCTTCAAGACTTCAGGATTCGGGAGTTTTTTCTTATCCCCTCTCACTTTCATCTGGAGTTTTTTCTCCCAAATTCCACCAATCATTGTCACGTGTCCATCCAAATCTAATGGTGGTAGTTGCTTCGGGACTTCGGGCTTCAGGGTTTTCGGCTCCTCTCTTTGGTTTTCTCTAGAACACATTTCCGTGGAGTGCATGGATATCTGCCACATGTCCTCCTAGATCTAGCGGCTCATATCTACTCCGGAATCCAGAGCTTTGGCATTCTTTCTCCCTCCTTGTTTGCAAATTCTCGAAGTGTTTCTGCTGCGGAGTTTCAGTTATTTCACCACCTGTCCATCTGGCGTTGACACATGGCACTTAGCCCAGGAACCTTTGGGCATATCATTCTCTTGTTTCTAAGTGATGTGTGTCACCCTCCTTTCCACAACACATCAGCACAGTGACGTTAGGCCACCACGTCAGCAATGGGAGATCGTCTTCCAGGAGGTGTTATTGTTCAGCGCCAAAAGTATCACCCTCCCTAAAGCACAGTTTTAATGGATCTTAAAATTGGTGGGTGGAAAAAATTTAGCGATGGCGCTAAATTTAATAAGTGTGCCCAGATTGCAGATCACGACTCGATCAACGACCACATTTCATTGCAGGAACGCAACATGCTCGAACGATAAAATTCTTGAGCGGTCCAACAATTGAAACCATGGTATAGTGAAAGAGCTACATGGTGAAAGGTGGTGAATTGAGGGCTCAAAATCAGTGTGAATCCAAACTGCTTATGACAGCCCCACAATCACGTGCTTATATAATGACAAATCTGAGAGAAATGCGTGGCCACCCCCTAGGCATTAAGCCTCACCCCAATCTCGAGGAGAGATCAATTAAGAAAAGAGGTAATGGTAGCTGAAACCTTAGCTCAGTCCATAAATAGAAAGAATGGAGGGTTTGGTTGTGGAGAAAGAATTGTCAGCTCGAGGTACCCCTATGGACAGTTTTTCTTGCGGGCCCATGTTGATCTGAGCTTGCGTGTGACAGAAGGATACATGCATTGTCTAAAAAAAGGATGCAAAGATGTAAATCCTTGACTGGGATGGCCAGATCACACTCCTGGTAGTTTTGGACTGATATGAGTATAAATAAATCAGTTCAAGATTTTGTTAAGGTCGTCAATTGGTTGAGCAGAGCTCCCTATTTTGTAATATTTTAATAACAGATTTTTTCTCTAGTTTTGTATGAGACTTGAGACTTTCGCATTAATGGAATTCAGTTTCTTACATCATCCTGTTTAATCTGTGTTGAAACACTTGTGTATGGAGGATCCAAACGAGGTTTGTATTCGTATTGTAATGTAGGTTTGATTACAGTATTGTTGTGACCAGTTTCAGTCAGTTGTTGTAGTTGCATAGTAATGGAGGTTTGATTATTATGTTACTGTGATATATTTTAGCATCTGAAACTTAAGTCCAAGAGTGCTCTTGTCCCTGAGTTTTTCTTCACCAAGTTKCTTGAAATTTGGATTCCCATGGCAGACTTGTTCACCTTTCTCACTAATTATTTCCTCTGCTCACCTTTAACCTTAAACCACTGACTGAAATTAATGAGGACCTCATTTCYCTGTGCATTGCTTGTCCAGTTTCTATGTTAAAACATTCTTGTACTGTTTTTTGTCCATTTGACCTCCATTCATAAACCTACCTCCACAAACATTTTGGTGGGTACTGGGATTATCCTCTTGCATTATGAGGGTGAATCTCAGTGCTAACATTCATGGCGTCGTTGTCGGAGAATGAATTGAATACATTTCCCTGGGATTGAACAACAAAGAAATTATGATTCTGAAGGTGCATCAGAAATCAGTACATTGAATATTGCAACTTGCACCTGGCGACTCCATTGTTTCAATTATGGCTCCCAAAAGTAGACACATGAGGTCTACTCCACAGCTCCCTCTGGAAACACTTGAATTTGACCTAGAAAATATTATCGAGAAAGGAAAGACCTCTCAAGTAGGGATTTCAACTGTTGTACCAAGTGATTCTGGTAATTTATAGGATTCTTCTTTTAAAACTCCAGTAGCTGCATCTAATTCTTCTTTTATACCATCTGTTGGAGCTTCCATAAGTTTAGATTTTGAAATATTTACTGTTGAATTCCCCCCTTCTAGTCTTCATTTGGAAAGAGAAATTTTTGAAACTTTTGTTTCCCCTGATATTGTAAAGTGGTTTAGAACCAAGAGCTTAGAAGATTTTCCCACTTTAGGTTTTCCTACTCCTCCTCCTATCGAAGTTGTTGTATCTACAGAGGGGGGGACTTATTTTCCTTTGAACCCTATACCATTCTCCTCCAACACTCAACCCCTTCCCCCTAGAAACACAGCTCCAGTCCTACTTGTACAAAATCCATCTCCCCCTAGTTCTCCTACAATTCACATCCCAATGGCAGGTGTTAATCCTCCTACAAACAGAATGGATGCCATAGTGGCTTCTAGATATGCCCCTCTTGTTTTACCTCAGCCTATGAATGTTCTCCTAGCTGGATACTACCTTAATTACATGCCCAAGTTCACGGGGGATGAAGACATAACTGCAAAAGAATGCCTTTCATCTTTTTATAGTTATGCAGATAATCAAAACATTGCAAATGAAGATGTGTGGATGAGATTTTTTGTACAGATCCTTGATGAAGAGGCTAGGAAATGGTTCAAGGGCTTAACTCCTGGATCTATTGATGGGATTGAGGCTCTAGATGATTCATTCGTAAGACATTGGGGGGATAAAAAAGATTTTCTTTATTATATTATAGATTTTGGGTCACTTAATAGAGGAGAGGGGGAATCTTTTTCAGACTTCTCAAAGAGATTTAATAAAATGTACAATAAGATTCCCACTAAAATAAAGCCTACAGAAACCTCTTCTAATATTACTTATGCCAGCRCTTTTGACCCTGAGTTTTTTCCTCTTGTTGAGAGAAAGAAGAGCTACCTCTTTAGCTCATATGCAAGATGAATCCCTTGAAGTAGAGTCTAATATATTGGCATTTGASAAGATTAGGAGTAAATATGATAGAGATAGAAGGAGAGGTAGGTTTGAAGCTTCAACCTATGATTCCTCTACGTCCCACCCTCAAGTGGATGAGTTGACAAAACTGGTAAAATCACTTTCTGCAGAAATGGAGAAATTGAAATTTGAAGGAAGGCAGAGCTATAGGAGCCCTCAGAATGTTGATAATAGGGGTAATTTCATAAGACCAAATAATTCCCCTCAGATCATCCAAAGAGATCAAAGGAATAGGTATAGGGATGATCAAAAAATTCAAGCCCCTCTCCAAAATAACTTTGTTACCAATGAAGAAGGAGAGGAAGAAGATGATGATCCCGAAATCCATTGTCTTGGTGACACCTATTTGTCCCCTCATTTAACTTAATCTTCATATGAATAGGCTCTCATGGGAAGCCAATTAAATGAGTTGAGCAAAGGGGAAAGGACCAATGGAAATCCAAATAGGTACAACCTCAGGTCTAAGAAAAAAGAGGGAAATCCCGATATACATGATCAACCTACTAGAGCAGAGAATCCTGCTAAGAGTGTGGTAGCTAGCAGCAAAGAAAAAGAGGCACAAAACCCCCAACCAATGGTTAAGAGCCATACCCCAAAAGTTAAGGAGATTCTAAATCCTCCCTCCTCTTTTAGCTTTGAGCGTGAGATTCAAAAAATTAAGATTCATGTACCTTTCTTGGAGCTAGTTAAGAATGAGGATTTCAAAAGGTACCTTTCCAAAATGTTGCAGCTTGAACCTTCATCACATCCCATAGACTCATTCAACCTCTAAGATGAAAAACTAGTTGTCATACTAGGGCCTTTGGTAGAGGATAGGGATGACTCCTCCCCTCCTTTCTATACATCATTAAACATTCATGATAAAGTGTTGCACAGCTGCTTGATGGATTCAGGGGAATCTCACAATCTCATGCCTAAGACTGTCATGGATGAGCTTGGGTTGGAGGTTACAAAAACCTACCATGACCTGTACTCATTTGATTCTAGGAAGGTGAAGTGCCTCGGGTTTATTAAAGACCTAGTTGTTTCCTTGTTCCAATTGCCAATGAAGAGTGTGGTCATGGATATTGTGGTGGCTAATTTTCCCCCTAAGTTTGGGATGATCTTGTCTAGATATTGGATCAAAATACTAAGGGGAAATTTGCAAATGGATATTTCATATGCCATTATTCCTATGTTTGGGGGAGAACATAGAAGGCTTTATAGGGAAGCACAACTTGCTTACATTATCAGTGATGAAGCAAATCTGACCAACCACCCCATTTTTGTAGTAGATACTAATTTAGGAACCAGTATGCTATAGCTCATTGATTCTCCTCAAACACCTGTTGAAATCAGAAAGAAGCCCATCACCTCCTGTGAAAACCCTCCTCCCAAAACCTCAATTTGGAAGATACTTTTTTTATGGATCCTCCTCTAGGGAGAGTGTTGGTGTTGGGGTAGTGTTCATTTCCCCTACCCAAGAGACCATACCTCTGTCTTATAAGCTTTAATTTGAAACAACAAACAATGTGGCAAAATATGAGGCACTTATTTTGGGTTTGAGAGCTGCCAAAGACATGAAGATTGAAGAGCTAGCATTGTTTGGAGATGCTAAGTTAATTGTTCATAAAGTCAAAAATATGTATCAAGATAAGCACCCCAGGTTAAGGGCTTACAGAAATGAAGTATGGGATCTTGTTGATAGTTTATTCTTGGGTTTTAATATCTCATTTGTTCCAAGAGAGGAGAACACTGTGGCAGATTCCTTGGTTGTCTCAGCAAGTAATTTCAGGGTTCCTTTTCCCCCCAAACTCAAGTATGATGTGGAAGTAAATTATAGACCCTCTATACCTGACAATGTCAAACATTGGAAGGTTTTTGAGGATGATCTTGAGATAAAAATAATTCTTGAGACTATGGATGAATTTGTTTCTTTACATATTGATCAAGATCAGGATACTGAAGAAACCCTCATGCTGATGTTTTTCTGAATAACATTGTTGACCATCATATTGTTAAGTTGCCTAGTAACCATATTCCAAAGGGGATAGTCCCTTTGGAGAGATTGTTTGACATAAATTATGTTGTTGTAAAGGTTAAAGGTTCGATTGAAAATGATGATGTGACTGAATGCAATTTGGGAATAGAGGAAGACCCAAAGTATGTTAAATTCTCTAGTATCTTATCAAAGGAACAAAGGGATGAGTATATCAGGATTTTGAAAGAGTTTGTTGATGTGTTTGCCTGAAAATATAAATACTTAAGGACATATGACACAATCATCATGGAACACAAAATCCCTTTGAAGGAAGAGGCCAAACCTTTCAGGCAGAAACTTAGACAGATAAATCCCATGTTGTTTCCTATTATGGAAAAAGAAGTGAAAAAGTTGTTGGATGCCCAGATCATCATTCCTTTGAGATATTCAGAATGGGTGGCTAACTTGGTGCCTGTGAGGAAGAAAAATGGGGAAATCAGATTGTGTGTTGATTTCCTAAACTTGAACAGAAGCTCCAAAAAGGATAACTACACCTTAACAAAGATGGAGCACATTTTGCAAAGAGTGACCGGTTCATCTCGAATGTCCATGATTGATGGATTTTTTCGCTATAATCAAATCTCTATCCTTCCTAGAGATCGAGAAAAGACAACCTTCACTAATCCTTGGGGAACATTCATGTATGATAAAATTCCCTTTGGATTGATGAATGCAGGAGCAACCTTTCAGCGAGCCATGCACATTGCCTTCATTGGGGAGAAAGACAAATTTGTAGTTATATATCTGGATGACATTACAATGTTCTAAAAATATGATAAAGAGCATTGTCATCATTTGAACAAGGTCCTCCTGAAGTGCAGAAGGTTTGGTCTCTCCCTCAATCCTAAGAAATTTTTCTTTTCTATGGAAGAGGGTAAATTATTGGGGCATATTCTGTCAACAAAAGGAGTAAGAATGGATCCAAGCAAAGTAGAGGCCATCCAGGCCTTATCTTTTCCCAGATCTAAGAAAGAGGTTCAGTATTTTTTGGGTAAAATCAATTTTCTGAGAAGATTCATTTCTAATTTTGTTGAGTTCGTTAAGCACATTACAGCCATGCTTAGAAAATTAAACGAGGTGAAATGGATTTCTGAAGCTCAAGATTCTTTGGACCAAATTAAAAAGGCTTTGACTGAAGCACCTGTGCTCATTAGCCCTAACTATTCTAAGGAATTTATGATATTTTCCTTCGCCTATTTTCACTGTTGTTTTGCTACAAAAAAATACAGAGGGGCTAGAGTAGCCTATTTCCTTTTTTAGCAGAGTGTTGAGGGATGCATAAATAAGATATGATATCATGGAAAAGTAGGCTTATGCTTTGGTCAAATCCCTCAAGGCTTTCAGATTATATGTTATGCATTCAAAGATTGTTGAATATGTCCCTTCAGCCTCAGTGAAAGAGAGATTGATCCAGCCTGACATAGATGGGAAGATAAGCAAATGGATTTCTAAAATTATGGAATTTGACCTTGAAATAAAGCCAACTAAATTGGTGAAAGGAAAAGGTTTGGCCAGGTTACTGGCCAAATCAAACTGCGAGGTTTTGGGGGTTAATTTCATTAACATAAACTTAGAAAATAATCAAGTTGAGATTGTTGACAAAGGCTCTCATGTAAGCCTCAACCTAATAGGATGGAMCTCGTATAAAGACATCTATATTTTCTGCAAAGGTTGATACCTCYTGATGGTCTGGACAAGAACAAGGTAAGAGATTTGAAACTCAAAGGAATCAAATATTGTCTCATTGATCAGGTTTTGTAATGGAAGGATCCCCTTGGATTCCTTTTGAGATGTCTGGACCCACAAGAGGCCCAAAAAGCTATAGCTRATTTCCATGACAGCTTATGTGGGGGCCATCATTTTTGGAGGACCACARCTTATAAGATTCTCAGAGCTAGGTAGTTCTAGCCTAGCCTTTTTACTAGTGTTTGTGCAAATATTAGAGCTTGTGTCAAATGCCAAATTTTTTCTGGAATCAACAACTCAAATCTTTGCCTTTGAAACCTGTGGTGGTTTCTGGACCTTTTCAGCAATGGGGTCTTGACTTCATTGGAGAAATACATCCAGCCTCAAGTGGTCAGCACGGGTGGATTTTGACTACCAATGATTATTTCACCAAATGGGTAGAATCCATCTCTGTGAGTGCCTCCCACAAGGTAATCATTGGATTCCTTGAAGATATCATGTCCATATTTGGTTGTCCTAGCAGGATTGTTACTGACAATGATGCCTCCTTCAAAGATGAACCATTAATCAAGTTTTGTGAACAGTATGGAATTACATTAATCCATTCCACTCCTTACTACCCCCAAGGAAATGGTTTAGCAGAGTCCTCTAACAAGAGCCTCATTAAGATCATCAAGAAATTTTTAGAAGACAATAAGAAAGCATGGGACTTAAAGCTAAAATTTGCATTATGGGCCGAAAGGATTACAACCAAAAGGTCACTTGGCATTTCCCCTTTTCATCTTGGGTATGGGATTGAGGCTATTTTTCCTACTCAACTCGCCTCAGCTGTGGAAAAGTTCCACTAGGACTACCAAGGAGAACCCGATGATATGGTCAGGAGGATACAACAGCTGGTAGAAGTACAGCAGACCAGGGAGCAGTTGCTTGATAAAGCATAGGATCATCAGCAGAAAATAAAGCGAGCCTTTGACAAGAGGACAAACAAGGAAGATTTTCATCTAGGGGATCTAGTGCTCAAGTGGGATGCCCCCAAGCAATACAAAGGAAAAAATGTTAAATTTGAAGCCTTATGGATTGGTCCCTTCAATATTTCTAAGGTATTTTCAAACAACACTTATAAGTTGCAGAACTTGGAGGATTCTGAATTTTTTGGTGGCCCAGTCAATGGGCACTTTCTGAAAAAGTATTTTGTTTAAGTCGTGATCGTCTTTCCACCATTGTAAATACCACTTCCTTTTTATTTCTATTTTGAATAAGAGAGTCCATGACCCAAAATCTAAGGCACTTAAACTGCACATTATTGGGAACTCACAGAGACCATGCCATCCCCTGTGGAGCCAATGTTATCACATGGAGTTGTCAAGAGTCATATGTGTTTTTTGTTAATACCTAAGCCTGTAACCTTACCTCATCTCTCTCTCTCTATTCCGCACCACCAAGTATTTTAATGTTTCCCTCTCACTGATAAAGTCATTTTCCCCCTTTTTTGATGACCTGGTTTCCCTTGGTGTCTTTCCTGACTAAGTCCCGGCCCGAAGATTTTCTTTTTTTCTCGAAGAAGGACGAGAAATCATCATCATTTTGTCTCGAATTACTGGTCATTTTGTTTCCTGAGCCCACAGAAAGTCATCCAAGTCCTGGTTTACACAGGAAGCAGCCATGAGCACAAGGTGCAGCACTCAAAGAGGTCTATTGAAAACTCAAAGCAAGCAAACATGCAGGTTCATTTTTCAATGGTGGATATCCCCTGTGAAGTTCAGATTAGTGGCCCTTGGGCATTTGAAATTATAAAGTTGTGCAAGTTTTAGCGCCAGACAGAAGCCCCAGAGTTGCAGATCAAGCACCACGCGTCCTCATCCAATGGACGATCATGATTAACTTGAGGAATCTGGGCTTTGTGATTTTTATCTTCTCCACTCCTGATTTCATCCGGAGTATTTTCTCCCAAAGTAAATATCAAGTACCACACATCCTTCTCCATTGGACGGTCATGATTTACTTCAAGAATTCAGGCTTCGGCAGCTTCAGCCTCCCCACTCCCATTTTCCTCTAAAGTGTTTTCTCCCGAAGTCCACTGATCACAGCCGCATGTCCATCCAAATCTAACAATGGAAATTGTTTTGGGAATTCGAGCTTCAAGAGTTTTGGCTTCTCCCCTCTCGCTTTCATCCGGAGTGTTTTCTCCCGAAGTCCACCGATCATTGTTGCATGTCCATCCAAATCTAATGGTGGTAGTTTCTTCAGGAATTCGGGCTTTGAGAGTTTCGGCTCCCCTCTTTGGTTTCCTCCAGAACAAATTCCCGCAGAGTGCATGGATATATGTCATGTGTCCTCCCAGATCTTGTAGCTCAGATCTGCTCCGGACTCCAAAGCTTCGGTGTTCTCGCTCCCTCTTTGTTTGCAAATTTCTGAAGTGTTTCTATTGTGGAGTTTTAGTTCTTTCGCCACCTGTCCATCTGGCACTGACATGTGGCACTCAATCCAGGCACCTTTGGGCATATAATCCGCTTATTTCCAAGGGACGTGTGTCACCCTTCTTTCCGCAACACATCAGCACAATGAGGTCAGGCCACCACATCGGCATCAGGGGATCATCTTCCAAGAGGTGTTATTATTCAGTGCCAATAGTAGTGCCCTCCTTAAAGCACAGTTTTAATGGATCCTAAAATTGGTGTGCGAATAAACTTTAGTGGTGGTGCTAAATTTAACTGGTGCGCCCAGATCACAAATCGTGACCCAATCAATGGCCACGTTTCATTGTGGGGATGCAACATGCTCGAACGATAAAATTATTGAGCGGTCTCACAATTGAAAACATGGTATAGTGGAAGAGCTACGTGGAAAAAGGTGGTGAATTTCAGGCTCAAAAGCGGTGTGAATCCAAACCTCTTATGATGGCCGCACAATCACGTGCTTATATAACGACAAATCTGAGAGAAGCTTGTGGCTTCCCCCTAGGCGTTAAGTCTCTCCCCGATACCGAGGAGAGATCAATTAAGAAATGAGGTACTGGTAGTTGAAACCTCAGCTTAGTCCATAAATAGAAAGCATGGAGGGTCTGGCCATGCAGACAAGAACTGTCAGCCCGAGGTACCCCTATGGATAGTTTTTCCTGCAGGCCCATTTTGATCTGAGCTCACGTCTGACAGAAGGATACATGCATAGTATGACAGAAGGATGCACATATGTAAAGCCTTGACTGGGATGGCCAGATCACACTCCTGGTAGTTGTGGACTAATTTGAGTATAAATAGATCAGTTTAAGATTTTGTTAAGGTCGTCAACTGGTTGAGCAGAGCTCCCTATTTTGTGATATTTTGATAACAAAGTTGTTCTCTGGTTTTGTATGATACTTGAGACTTTCGCATTAATAGAAGTCAGTTTCTTTCATCATCTTGTTTAATTTGTGCTGAAACGCTCGTGCATGGAGGATCCAGACGAGGGTTGTAGTCGTATTGTAATGTAGGTTTGATTGCAGTATTGATGTGACAAGTTTCAGTCAGTTTATTTATTATCTTGTTTCTTCTTATGTTGAAATGCTCATGCATGGAGGATCCAAATGAGTTGTTGTAGTCACATAGTAATGGAGGTTTGATTATTATGTTACTATGATATATTTCAGCGTCTGAAACTTAAGTCAAAGAGTGCTCTTGTGCCTGAGTTTTTCTTCACTGAGCTGCTTGAAAGTGGGATGCCCATGGCAGGCTTGTTCACCTTTCTCACTAAGTACTCCCTTTGCTCACCTTTAACCTTAAACCACTGACTAAAGTTGATCCAAACGAGTTTTTGTAGTCGCATAGTAATGGAGGTTTGATTATTATGTTACTATGATATATTTCAGCATCTGAAACTTAAGTCCAAGAGTGCTCTTGTGCCTGAGTTTTTCTTCACCGAGCTGCTTGAAAGTGGGATG
>JASDQU010687309.1:0-10993 GCA_032191745.1 Picea mariana
TCATGCTCATGTTGTTATTTAGTTCTTGTTTGATTCTTGTTAATACCTTTATTGTTTTCTTTCTAACCTTTTGCATTACAGTTGTCATGACTAGAAGAGCCCAACTAGGCATGTAAGTGCTCACTTTTTGCTCACACATTGACGAAAAGAGCACGAACAGGGGGATATGCACATGGCTTCTCCTATTTCAAGAATATGATTTTGAGATCATAGTTAAGCTAGGAAGAATGAATAAGGGCCTAGACCACTTGTCGAGGTTGGAGCATGGTGAAGAACCTACTAGTCTGGAGGACACACTACCAGATGCATAGCTGCTCACCATTAGAAATATTGATGACCACTTCGTAGACATATTCTAGTTCCTATCAACAGGAATAGCTCCAGCATAATACACAATTCTGTAGAAGAATCAACTAGTGCTGCACACTGCAGATTTTTCATTGATAGTTGGTCAGCTATATAAAATGGGACCTGGAGAGATCCTAAGAAGGTGTGTGATGGAGACAGAACACCCTATGATTCTTGAAGAATCTCATGAAGGCATTGCAAGAGGAAATTATGCAAGAAAAGCGATTACCCAGAAGGTTCTGCGAGATGGACTTTGGTGGCCTATGTTACACAAAGATGATAAAGAATACACCAGAGCATGCGATGTATGCCAGGGAGTCGGAAAACCATCCCAAAGAGATGATATGCCATTAGCACCGTAGATGACCCTACAAGCATTTGAAAAATGGGTCATTGACTTCGTGGGGCCCATAAACCCACCAGGAAAGCACACATGAGAAAGATATATTATCACTGTGATAGACTACCTGTCTAGATGGGCTGAAGAAAGAGAATTCAAGGACTGTAGTGCAGATACAACTACACGGTTTATATTTGATGAAATAATAACCAGGTTTTTATGCCCTAAGGTCCTTATGAGTGATCAAGGTACACACTTCATCAATAAGATAGTTGAAGCCCTGACTGAAGAATTTGTAGTCCACCATCAGAAGAGTACACCTTATGATCCACAAGAAAACAGAACGGTTGAAGCATTCAACAAGATCTTGCAGATAGCATTGACAAATATTTGCAGTGTGAACAGGAATGATTGGGATTTAAGAGTACCAGCAGTACTTTGGGCTTATAGAACCACTTGAAAGAAATTAACAATGTAGACCCATTTCAAGTTGGTTTATGGTCTTGAAGTTGTTGTCCCAATGGAGTACTTGGTACCAAGCTTAAGAATTGTTGCATTTACAGACATGGATGATACTGGCGCCATTCATGAGAGGCTAGCATAGTTGGTCGAACTAGAAGAAGATAAATTCATTGCAAGCTTCCATCAACAAATTTAGAAGGAACAAGAAAAGGCCTATCATGATAGACAAATCAAGAAGAAGATATTCAGGAAAGGTGATTTACTCTTGCTATATGACAGTAAATTTATCAAACACCCTAGGAAGTTCAGAACACATTGGCTTAGACCATATGAGATTGCCTGTGTTACAGAAGGAGGAGATGCATAGCTAAAGACATTGAAAGGAGATTGGAAGGAAGACTTGGTGAATGGGACTCAGTTGAAGTTGTACTATGACAACCAGTTGCCTCACAACTCTTAGTAAAATCAAGAAGACAAGGGTCCAAGTACCAAGTGTAGTTAAAACTAGGTACTAGACATAGAAAAGATGGTCTGCACAAGGATAGAAAGGAGGCATAAAGCATAAAGCAAGGGCTGAACTGCACAGTCGAAAGTCAAAGAAAAACAAGACCAAATCTCAAGTGCCTCAGGACAAGTCACAGGTGAGTGTTGGGGGCTTGTTGGCCTTGGTTTATGGAAGGGAGTGAAGAACAAGGAAGAAAAGGGAAAAATAGAGCTTTGTAGAAGATACAATGACTGTCACTAGGTTGAAACGAGAAAAAGAACAGAAAAGATGGAGTGAAGTGTGAAAAAACAAGTTGTTGGATGAGGAGATTGAGGATGATAGATCAACATGGGAGAGGGATTGAGAACAACTTAGAAAGTGGGAGAAGCCATCAATGGATGCTTTGGAACATTGCGTGAGAAGGAAGGAAAGACAGGATGGCGAAGCCCAGAAAAAGAGGGTCAAGTTGACCTAGGGTTTTTGTATTTAGGGTTTTGGCACTGATGTTTCAACCTAAGGTTGTCGGTGAAGTATTTTAATGTATAAATAAAGGTCAAGAGGACCTGGGTCAGGGGGGGTCATTGAGTATTGGTATGATATTGTTGTTGATCTAGCTCTATTATTGTGGGAGAGATTATCATATTGGGGTAGAGAAGTGTTGAGAGAGAGAGCCTTCTGGTATTGTAAGATCTTCAACTATGTGAGAATATCAAGTCCTGCAGCTGAGTGGACAGGAAGGGGAGAGAAAGAGAGAGAAGAAATAAGATTTGCTAGTAGAGAGATTAGACAAGAGCTGTATTCTTTTCCTTAATAAATCATAAGAACAGTTTTGTGGATGTATCCCTAGAGAGAGGGTGAACCACATATACCCTAGGTTGTGGATGTGTGATTGATGCTTTGATATCTGTTGTTGTTGTATTATCATTTGCATTGTTGTGTTAGAATAGATCTATAGTTGTGAAGGAAGGATATAGCTAGTTTATGATAGATGCATGCTATGTTGTTGTTGCAATAAGAACCAGTTGATATTCCCCTGGATGTAGACATCTCTGTCCTACAACCCCCTCATAACTACTTTGGGTGAGACTAATTCTGCTTCGTAGGTGCTGCTGAGAGGGCCAATAGCTAGGGATTGTTGGTGCACTCTTGGAGCTGAACCCTAGGTCTGACCTTGTGTCGACAATGTATATGAGTCTAGGCCTCTTAGTGTTATTATTACTTTGAACAAGAAATTGTACATGATACCTGAGGAAGTCCCACCTAGTGTTATTTCCTTTATCTCTACTAATAAATGAAGGAAGGTCATCTCTCAGATGGGGAAGCTTGTCTTCTTTGTGATTCTCTCTCAAAATAAGAGAAAGATCACAGCCACATCTAGGGTCTCTATGGCCAACCTATCCACAGAACAAAAGAAAGTAGATAAGGTCATGGAGAATACTCAGATATCTTCTCCTCACCTACCAGGGTACCTCTGTACTACCAGGTCTAGCACCCCATCGATCTGACCACCAGTGCACTGCTTCCCAATGGGCCAGTCTATTGTCGCTCTCTGTTAGAGAATGAGGAGATCAAGTGATACATCTAAGAATTTCTCCACAAGGGGCACATCCTTCCTATATCATCACCTTGTGGGAGCCCAATCATGTTGGTATAGAAGAAAGATGGAACCTGGCAACTCTGCATTGATTATCGAGCTTTGAATAAAATCACATTCAGAAACCATTACCTGATTCCTCGAATCGATGACCTCCTTGATAAACTCACGAGGGAAAAATAGTTCAGTAAGATTGATTTGAAGTCTGGCTACCACCAGGTCCCGATAGAACATACAGATGTATGGAAAATCACCTTCAAGTCAAAGGAAGGCCTTTTTGAATTTTTGGTGATGCCCTTTGGTTTGATAAATGCTCTAGCCACTTTCATGAGGATGATGGATGATATCCTGTGACCATTCGATAATACTTTTGTAGTTTTGTATCTGGATGAAATTCTCATTTACAAATAGACATGGGCCGAACACTTGCATCATATTCAGCAGGTTCTACACACCCTAAGGCAACACAAGCTATATGCCAACTTGGAAAAATTCTCCTTCGGCATGGATAGGGTCCATTACCTAGGCTACATAATTTATTGGCATGGAGTACATGTGGATCCAACTAGGATCCAAATCACCCATGATTGGCCAGCCCCAACCACGGTTACTAAACTTCGGAGCTTCTTGGGCCTTGCCAATTTCTACCGTAGGTTCGTGTTGGGACTCTCCCATATTGCATGGGTCCTCATCCAAATAACCAGGGGTGGTGGTAAGGAGAAATTTACGTGGGGTCGGTCCCAACAACAAGCGTTCGATGATTTGAAACAGTTCTTATTCTCAGCCCCGGTACTTCCACTACCAGACCTACAACAACCCTTTGAGATTGAGATAGATGCTTCAGACTATGTGGTGGGCCCTGTTCTCACTCAGAAAGGCCACCCCGTGGAATATCACAGTGAGACACTATCATATGATGTTCGTAAGTACGCTACTTATGAAAAATAAATGTACTCCATTGTGAAATCCTTCCGCCAGTGGAGACATTACATTCTTGGGAAGGAAACAATCATCCACACTGATCATAAGCCACTGCAGTTCATGCAGACATAAGGAAAATTGCAAAATGATCGCCATCAAAAGTGGTCCACATACTTGCAACAATTCCACCTCAACATCAAGTATAAAACAAGAAGCACAATTCGCGTCGTTGATTGCCTCAACAGACCACCAGTCGTGACAGTCACCACAGTGCTAGAATCCTGCTGCCATGAGACCTTTGGATGGCCCCAACTCTATGAGATAGACCCATACTTCTTCACCACCTACCAAATGTTGGGTGAAAATGTAGTTATCGATAAATTCCATCTTTAGGATGGGTTGTTGTGTTGTCTAGGCCATATCTGTGTTCCATCAAGCGAGCCAACGAAGCCAATATTGAAACCCCACTACAGTTAGGTGGCAGGACACTTCGGTGTTGAAAAGAAAGTGGTGATGCTACATAAACATTTTTATTGACTGAAACTTCGATAGGAGGTCAATAAGTACATCAGGTCTTACACTGCCTACACTATTGCCCAACCAACCACTAAGAAAAAGGGTTTGTACACCCCTCTTCCTACTCTTGAAAGGCCATGGGAATCCATATTAGTGGACTACATGTCGGGCCTCCCATCCACCAAGCGGGGGAATGACTGTGTTTTTGTGGTTGTTGATCACTTTTCTAATATGGAGATTCTGGTTTCTTGCAAGAAGAACATCACAGCAGAGGCCACTGCCAAGCTCTTCTTTGAACAATTTTGGGTACATTTTGGAATCCCACAAACCATTGTCTCAGATCAAGACAGTCAATTTATCATCACATTCTCGTTGAGCCTTTGGTCATTGCTAGACACCAAGCTCACCAAATCCATGGTCATTCACCCCCAGAAAGATAGCCAAACCAAGGTCATAAATCAAATGATTGTGCATATCCTTCACATGTATAATTCAAAGAACCCTCACACATGGGGTGAGATCTGAGGAGATAGATGGGTTGGGTGGTCTTTCACGCACAAGTTGCATGGATACCTCGCCTTTCGTTTCTCAGTGTTGTCCCCGCCACCATTATCGGTAGGTTTTTTATCCTCCTTACCCTTCTTTCATTGTTTCTTCTTTCCTTCAGGCTGCTGGGTGGCCTTTGGGTTAGCCAATTGCACTATGTGTACATCCAATGTTTTTGTAGGGGGAGCAGTCAAAGTAGTAGTTTGGCTAGCCGTTGTGTGTTGTATAGACAACTGCTACAACTTCTTCGTCAATTGCTCAATGGGCTTTGTTTGTGCTAAACCAAAAATATTGTCGACATGTGGTCCAGATCTCTATTTGGTGTTATCAAGTATTAAGCATGGTGCATCTGGCAAGATCTCGTATAATAAACCAGACTGAGAATAGATTAGCTCAATTTGTTGAGCTCTTATGATGGCATCTTCTTCAAAAAATACTCCTGACGTCACGACGTCTTTGGACAACTGTGGGACCAAAGACTTAAGAAACCACTCAAAAAGGAATGCTGGTGGGACTGGTACCTTAATTAAACTCTTTTGGAATCTACATTCTCGGACGTGATTAGAGATATGGTCTGCTTTTGTTTGTGAGAAATTGGACAACAATTCAGTGCCAGCATCAGATCTCACAGGTAACTAGAAATGGTTTAGGAAAGCCATCGCTAGTTCACTGAAGGAAGATTATCTTGAGTGATTGGGCTCAATTTACCATTTCACAACACTCTAAATGAGAGTACGTTGAAACAATCGCAACTGTAGAGAGTTGTCTTTCAATGAGTTAGATGAGCACCAAAGATTGAAGGTAGTCACATGATCTCCTGAATCTTTGTTAGGCTTGGCTTCGAAATTTGGGATGTCCGAAGACAACTTCGTCAGCATAGGAGGCCAATGTGGATCATGGCAGATAAGTTCATTCAAAAACCTTGTCAAGTCTGTAAAATGAAAGGTTTCCAGGAAGGGTAGTTTGGGTTGTTGGTGATAACCTGAGAAAAAGGGGCCTGGAGTTTGGCGGGCACCAGGCTGCTAGGAAAAGTTCGGCTGCTAGCCTGGGTTCTGGTAAAAACCATGGCCATGGCCAGCATATGGACTTTGCGTGTGAGGAGACATCATCGAATGATTTACAAAATAGGACATAGATGGTTGGGCATGCATTACATTCGAAGGACATTGGGGAGGATTGCACCATGTCGGTCCGATGGGGATAGGCATAGTGCTTTGTTCGGGGTTCCAATGATTGTGAAAATAATTACCCCAGATCGACATTCCTGAAGAGGGAACTGATCCCTGCCAAGAATTCCAAGGCCTTGAAGTGGAATAAGTTCCTGGGTGTGCCCCCTATGCAGGAATAGTACCTTGCATAGGAATAGGTTGTCTGAAACTGGGGTTTCCCCTAGTTGGGAAAGTAGCTGACGAGAAGGCGTTGTTACCAAATGCATCGAACGAAGAAAATGGTGTCGAACCTACCAACATATTATGTGAAGGTGGTCCTCGACTCCCTACTCCAAGTAAACTATGGTGTGCAGGTGGCCCGATGGATTGTTGATGCATGCTACCGAGTGAAGGGGACGAAGGAGGTATATGACCTCCCCCGTAAGGGAAAGCATTAAAAGGATCAGGAGTGCCCCCCATGTGACCTTGCAGAGGAGCGTTAGAGCTCTCTGACCCCAGACCCGAAGTCTGTGAAGTGGAGTAGGAAAGTACAGGACTTGTACTTGAACTAGGCATCCCATATGAGAACGGAGGGCCTGTCGCACTTGGTGTGAAAGGGGTTGTGGTCACTGCCAGAGATGGGATTAGACCACTGTGGGATGTAGAGGTGGTTGATACCATGGTGGCTTGGACTGGTGATGGTGTATTAGGAGGTGGAAAATCTCCTGTGGTGACAACTGTAGTGGGAATTGAAGAATTCCCAGAAGGAGTAACAACATGTGTTTCCATTGCTGCGTGCGACACTGTCTGGCACTCGTAAGGATGAATAAATACAATGGTGGGTGCCAAAATATCAGTGGTGGAGGTTTCAACTAGACCAAAATCTTTTTCTCCAAGGTCTAAAATGGTTGATTCCTATGGATGTTGGTCGGGCACAATTTCTTGTGACCCAGTCACTTCAAAATACCCTTGTTGGTCTATCTTTTGTCTTATTGGTGGCGGGGGTGGCTCCAATGTAACCGGAGGCATGCAAAAAATCCTTCATGACCGGTGGAGATCATGATCCTCCATTGTGTGAGAAGATGAAAGACACTCTAGGACATTCTAGTCATTCAAAAACAACACACACTAAAAAAAGTCCCTATAAGATAAGACAAGAAAACACTAAATTAATTGGAAGAATAGTTACAACAAACAACACTAGAGCAACTTACCAGTGCAAGTAAAACTCGAACATGGAAGCACCCTCTAGGTATACTCTGCAAAGCATGGGCCGATGTCTATCCTAGGTACAATGATATACCCCCACAGTCACCTATGTATGTCCCTAAAAAAGATAGGCAACTAGGTTGCCAGCACGCGAACAGTTACCAGGCAAGTACAGTTGAAAGTCGGGTAGACCACAATGAGCAGGGTATTGAGACCGAAACCTGTCAAGGGTATCGAGAGCAAGTGGTCCGAAAGACAACTGAGGACCTCGAATGGATTTGAGATCAACGAAGCTCCATGGCAAATGCAATCAACAAAATCCCAAGACAAGCCCTCTATATGTGTTCTCCACTATGATTGGTCCAACTTTGGAGGGGTTATCTCCGCTACCTTTCTGCATGCGACCTTATGTTTATCCCTTGTGTTAGAGGGGGGTCCCAAATAAATTTCATGATACTAGACTTGGAAACTCCCTAACTCAAACTCCAATGTTTGATTTTAATGGCCTTGAAGAGTTTCCTCTCCAATCTAATCCAAGGCCCTAATCTTGAACTAGTTGGTTAACCCTACAAACATAAAAGTCTAATGAATTTTAGATTTAGCATTAATTTTATGGCTTGTCTTATTTCAAAGGGTATGAAAGTGAAACTAGTGATGTTTGAAAGGCGAAATTAAAAATGAACAGAAAGCTAGAAACAAAAACCTTCACTTAACACAGATTTTCAATTTAAAAAAATAAAAATAAAAATTTCTAAGATCTTTTGAACAACAAACTTAAAGAAGGATTTCAATCAACTACGAGTTACTTATGATCTAAGTAAACTATCAAGAACTTAAGAAAGCAAAGACTTTTCCCCATTTACTAATGCAAAACCACACTTTTCAACCAAACAAAGAAACAATATATATATATATATATATATTTTAATTTGAATGCTCAAAAAGAAAAAAGGAAAAATATCAACAAGTCAAAAAACCAAGAAAAAATTCTGGCCTAATCACAGATCACAAAGAATCACTTCAAGAAATCACAACTAGCAACTTAAAAAATGACTCTCACACTTGTTGGAAAACCCTAAAGAAAATTTTGATGAAAACTTTTAAATGAAAAAAGAAAACTATGGCTGAGATCAAACCTAAGCTACTGACTTCTAGGACAGAGATTCGAAAAACCTGAGAAGTATAACTCTTGTCAAGGGAAAGGATGACTACCTCACCCTCAACAAAAACTATCCTCCACAAGCCCACTGCTGACAATTCAATAGCAAGCATGTGCACATGAGATGTGTAGAGCCATAGGGCGTGTACACGCGTGTTGGCCTTATACAGGCCATGTGTATCTCTAAAAATATGAAACAAATAAAAACAGGCAATCCAAACCAGGAAGACACCACTGATACTGAGAACCAGGATCTCTTGAAGGCTTAGACACTTTCTTTAACAGAAAAAAGAAAAACAATGAAAGGAAAAATTCATAAAACAAACCAGTATGAGATTAATCCTAAGTTATAGACTGCAAACAACCAAGACTAGAAAGAGTTCCATAAAACCCTTGAGAATGAATGATTCTGATAGGGAAGAGGATGATTGTCTCAAATTTTTTTTGGAATCATACATGCTACTGTTACTTCTTCAGCTAGCGTTTACATGCAGGCTGTAAGAAAGTAGGGCACAGGTACATGCATGCAGACCTTATGCAAGCCACGTGTACCTCTGTGGGTCTCAAAAAAACAAAGTCAAGAAAATAAACAGAGATAGCTTAGTATGGAAGACCAGAATCTCTGTTAGCTCAGACTTTGCAGAAACTTCAAAAAATAGGAGAGAAGACTAGTCTTTTAAAAATACACAAAAATATTCCCAGGAACTCTAGAGACTTCCCCAGTATGGTTGCCAATTTTGTTGTGGTGGGAAATCCCCCTACAAACTAGCACTTAGGGTTATATTATGCATGCATATGAGACCGAAAGAATCCTACTTTCTACCATCATCCCAGACCTAATCCCCATTTCTTTTAAGCAAATACATGGTTAAATGAACATACCTTGTTCTAGATGTTCGATGTCGACCATTCTTTACGCTTGATCACTTGCTAGCATCTATCCTTCCAAGACTGAACTACCTACAAAACAAGAAACAAACTCTACATGCATTTGTTCTATAGATTAATGGGTTAGAGATTCAAATATATATTCACTAAACTATGAAGAACTCATATAGTGGGATGGGAAAAGCATTTCTTTATTATTAACTTTAATGAATCAACTTACAATGTCGAGACCGGCCACTGCTCCATGAACCTGATCCTAGACTCCTCTTCAAATGTCCTCCAACTTCTTTGCTTTGTATCTCTCTTTGCACAAGGATGGCTAAAGGGTTGGGATAGTGGGAATGTGCAATTGGGTAGAGTTTCTTTACTCTTATTCTCTTCTTCCAAATGGGACCCCTAACCCTTCTTTTATAGTCTAGAAGAAGCTAGGTATTTGGATGAACCCTCGGCCTTGCATGGCCGAGAGATTCAGTTAACTCACTCAAATATATGTGTTTCATTGGAAAATTTCCTTTTTCCCTACTTTCATAGGTACACGTGGGATTTTTTGGGTTAGCTAGCATGTACACGCGTGCAACAATGGAGTAGGGCATCTGGGCCCTTATAAAAGAGGTTTTTTAAAGAGTTGTTTAGTAGTGCTTTGTCAAAGAAGGGATCTGATATGGATTGATGCCAAGTAAGCATGTATGGTGCAAATTAGGGTTATAACACTCATAGCTTCCTAATCACATCGATCCATCGTAACATGGATGGATCGTGTGGTCCATGTGGAATCATCTCTACTCTAGTGCTCAAACCTGGAACCCACTCAAAGAAAAAACTACACGATATGGATGAAAACCCGAGGTTTCTCTTTCTCCCTTGTTTTTAATCTGTCAATTGGCTCTTCATGTTACTCAACAATGAGGTACACCACTCATAAAAAGTGGGTTGAAAACACTCCACTGCATAGAACATGAGTGGCCTTAAATCCTGGTGCAACAAGGATGACCCAAAAATTCGTGTAAGAACAAGTATGAAGATCTTCAAACTTAATTTCTCAATTGACCTGATTGGGAGTTGGATCCCTACGTTATCTTTTCCTACAACAAAGTGGGTGGCATAGTATTCCTCCATGGGAATTCTACCCTGATCCCACCAGGCCTTGAGATTAACTACCTCACCTCGACAATATAATCCTATAATGAAATATAGGCCGTTGACTTCAATCTTCAATGGCTTCCCATCAATATTGAAGGTCGATGTCTCTAGATCCCAATAGTTTACGAGCATCTAGAGTAACCTCACTTGAGCCCTCAATCCTTTAAGAGCCCAAAATTTATAAAGGCCACACCTTTTCAAATATAATTTGGCCTCTGCATCCCTTTCCACTACTGCA
>JASDQU010687309.1:23971-35327 GCA_032191745.1 Picea mariana
CTTTTCAATAATTTTGGAAAAAATAATAAAGGAATGTTACGTTACAACGGAGGAAAGAGTGTTACAAACATACAAGCTCAAGGCGCAAGGACAAGAATGATGTTCAGAATAATGATACTCGAGAAAAATCCTTCGGGGGACAAGGGTGTTAAGACGCAGAAGCAAACTTCTACAAGGCTAGCATATAAGGTATGCAAACGTGGTTAACAAAACACACAATGGTAACGTCCTTCTATGTAAGTTTAACGAGCCCACAAAAGGTAAGCTCGGTGGTTTTTCATATTTAGAGAGTCTAAAAAAACATAAAAGGAGACTCCATTGGGGTACCTTTTTCAAAGATAGTCTAGTCGGTTCGAAAAAGGGGTAAACTAGCACCGACAAGACATCTATTCAGAACCATTTTAACGAGTGTGATAAGGACAAGATCACTCGGCCATTTTTTCATTTTTAAGGAGTCTGAAAAAAGATTAACTATGGACTCCATCAGGAATGTTCTTCTGGACCAATTTAACGAGTGTGAAAGAATAAAGTCACTCGACGATCTTTTCAATTTTAGGGAGTCTGAAAAGAGCTTAACTATGGACTCCGTGGGGGTTCCTTTTTCATAAGTTTAGTCCCTCATGCCTGAAAAAGGGGTAAAATTATACCTGAGAGTACTCTTCTAAAGAACGGAAGTTCCATAGAGTATACCTTTGTTCGTACATTTGACCGTCCGGATCGAAAAAGGGGTAAACTACCGTCGGATAGACGTGACTTCAAATTTCAGTTTAACGAGCGTGAAAGGCCACAAGATCGCTCGACAATCTTTTCATGTTTAGAGGGTCGGAAAAGGGCTTAAAAGAAGACCCGTAGAGGTTACTTTTCTCAGTTAATCCGGACGAGATTGAAAAGCATAAATGCAGTCTCGCCGGATGTTGTTTTTGGATCTCAAAGCAAGCTTGAAAATCAACAAAGTTAGCTCATGATCGACTCTTTGTGGGTCGATGCCTGACATCTCCTCGGGGGAGCAGTATGCTCCGATGAAAACATTGTCTATGACGCTAGGGGTTCTGTAGATATTGATAGGTATCATTTTAGAAATGGTTTCCATATTACCCTCAGCATAGATCTCGTGTGTAGTTAAGGGATTAATAAGACAAGACCTATCTCCAGTCATAGTCAAGGTGAATTTTCCAGCTTCGATTCTGCTTAACTCTGGGAGTAAGTATGATCTATGATGAAGATCTTCCCAGGGTTTTTTCGGACTAGTCATTGCTTCAATTACAGCTTCATCAGAGGGAAAGACTAAGTCTAATGAATCGGTGTCAGCGAGAGAACCGTGAGCCAAAATAGGCTCTAGAAGTGGATCAAACTATTGTGCAGGAGTTAGATCAGTGTTGGTTGAAGCTTGTTGGACTAAAGAGTACACTACTTCAGCTGCGGACAAGGGCATGGACATGCCCGGGTGCCATGTCCCATCCATCATGGCCGATGGGAAAGGAAGTATCCATGGATCGTCGAAGTAAGTCGTGCGGAACGACAAAACTTGAAAAATCTCAACCTTATGGTGATTGGATATAAACTTGATATCGCCTTGTGGGGGTGGGTAATTGAAGGTACCCATCAAAGATGGGCAAAAACCAACCCCTACGTTGACTACACCTGGTTGAGGATTATCAATCACCTGGACCGCGGATGCCCCCAATGAAGGGTCAGGTCTGGAGAAAGACAATTGATCGATGGTCACTATTCAGCCCTCGTGTGGAAACAACAAGACCCAGAGAACTGTAGCAACCACAACTTGCATGGCATAAGTCCAACTCCTTCCTAACAAGGGGTTATAGTTGAGGGGTGCATCGACTACCTCTACTTCGACACACATGGTCTTCCCTCCTAACTGAATGGGAAAAGAGGGAAGGATACCATGTGGTCGGAACGAATGACCATCAAAAGTAGTGAGGAGAGTAGGTGACGGAGACAAAACGGGCTGGCCTACGGCCTTCCAACATGCCAACGACATAACGCATGTCAAGGCGCCCTCATCAACCACCGTGCGGAAGATATTCCGAGTAAAAGTTTTCGTGGGATAAGCCACTACTATCTAAAACGCTACATGGTAAGGCAGACAAGATTTTAAGTCGATTGTATCCAGCATGATTGTACCCGGATTACAAGTCTCGGTAGATCCTAAAGCGGTTAACAAGGCTTTCCTCTGGGAAGGGCAGCTTTGGAGGACCTCCAAAGTGGACATCGCACAAGGGATTTGTGATCAATCTTCCACCATAGAGTAGTTCTGGGCGGCCCTTGCGTTTGGGTTATGGGAAGCTTTTTTGAATGCGCCTTTGGGAATGCATGTCATTGTTTCACCCAATGTCTTCTCAATCTGTAGAGGAAGAGATGAGAGTTCAGCTTCTTTACCCTTCTTAGAAGTGCTTGGTTTACTATAGTTATGTGCTCTAGTCGATATAAAAGCATCACTCCTCACCATATATACGTTCACGGATGCGGGGTTGTTCAACGGCGGAGGGGGTCCTTGGCTGCCCCCTTCCGTGCTTGCAGAGGCATGTGTTAGATTTTGACCATGTTGGAATGGATTAGTTAACACAGTAGGTTGTTTCTGTGTCACAAACTTTTGGGCCTCTGCAAGCCGAGGACAAAGGTGGGTCGGGTGGTCCTCCGCGCATAGGTTACATGGATACCTCGCCTTTCGTTTCTCAGTAGTGCCCCCACCAGCATTATCGGTGGGTTTCTTATCCCCCTTACCCTTCTTTCATTGTTTTTTCTTTCCTTTAGGCTGTTGGGTGGCCTTTGGATTAATTGATTGCACTGTGTGTACATCCAACATTTTGGTAGGGGGAGCAGCCAAAGCAGTAGTTTGGCTGGCCACTGAGTGTTGTATAGACAATTGTTGCAACTGATTCATTAGTTGCTCAACGGGATTTGCTTGTGTTGAACCAACAATACCATTGGCATGTGGTCCAGTTCTCTATCTGGTTTTATCAAGTATTGAGCATGGTGCATCTGGCAAGATCTCGTATAATAAACCAGACTGAGAATAGATTAGCTCAAGTTGTTGAGCTCTCATGATGGCATCTTCTTCGAAAAATACTCTTGACGTCGCGACGTCTTTGGACAACTGTGGGACCAAAGACTTAAGGAACCACTTGAGTAGGAATGATGGTGGGACTGGTACCTTAATTAAATTCTTTCGGCGTCTCCATTCTCGGATGTGATCAAAGATATGGTCTCCTTTTGTTTGTGAAAAATTGGCCAGCAATTCTGTGCCAGCGTCGTATCTCACAAGTAACTGAAAATGGTTTAGGAAAGCCATGGCCAATTCACCCAAGGAAGAGTATCTTGAGCGGTCGAGCTCAATGTACCATTTCACGGCACTCCCAATGAGAGTACGTTAAAACAATCGCAACTGTACGGAATCGTCTTTCAACGAGTTAGATTAGCACCAAAAATGGAAGGTAGTCACATGATCTCCTAGATCTTCGTTAGGCTTAGCTTCGAATTTTGGGATGTCTGAAGGTAACTTCGTCGACATAGGAGGCCAACGCGGATCGTGATAGATAGGGTCATTCAACAACCTTGTCAAGTCTGGCAAATGCAAGGTTGTCGGGAAGGGTAGTTTGGGTTGTTGGTGATAACCTGGGAAAAAGGGGCCTAGAGTTTGACTGGCACCAGGTTGCCAGGAAAAGTTCGATTGTTGGCTCGGATTCTGGTAGAAACCATGGCCATGGCCAGCATATGGATTTTGTGTGTGAGGAGACATCATCGACGGATTTCTGAAATAGGACATAGATGATTGGGCATGCATTACATTTGAAGGACTTTGGGAAGGATTGTTCCATGTTGGTCCAGTGGGGATAAGCATAGTGCTTTGTCCGGGGTTCCATTGATTATGAAAATAATTACCCCAGATCAGCATTCCTGATGAGGGAACTAATCCCTGCCAAGAATTCCAAGGCCCTGCTACGGAAGAAGTCACTGGGTGTGCCCCCTGTGTAGGAATAGTGCCCTGCATAGGAATAGGTTGTCTGAAACCAGGGTTGCCCCTAGTTGGGAAAGTAGTTGATGAGAAGGTGTTGTTACCAAATGCACCGAACAAAGAAAACGGTGTCGAACCGACCGACATATTATGTGAAGGTGGTCGTTGACTCCCGGCTCCAAGTAAACTATGGTGTGCAGGTTGCCCGGCGATTTGCTAATGCGAGCCACCAAGTGAAGGGGACGAAGGAGGTATATGACCTCCCCCGTAAGGGAAAGCATTAAAAGGAGCAGGAGTGCCCCCCATGTGACCTTGCAGAGGAGCATTAGAGCTCCCTGCCCCTAGACCTGAAGTCTGTGAAGTGGAGTGGGGAAGCATAGGACTTGTACCTGAACTAGGCATCCTGTATGAGAACGGAGGGCCTGTCGCACTTGGTGTGAAAGGGTTTGTGGTCGCCGCCAAAGAAGGGATCGGACCACTGTGCGATGTTGAGGCGGTCGAGACCATGGTGGCTCGGACCGGTGACGGTGGGTTAGGAGGTGGAAACTCTCCTGTGGTGACAACCGTAGTGGGAATTGAAGAATTCCCAGAAGAAGTAACAACATTTGTTTCCATTACTGCGTGCAACACTATCTGGCACTCGTAAGGATGAATCGGTACAATGGTGGGTGCCGAAAGATCAGTGGTGGAAGTTTCAACCAGACCAAAAGCTTGCGCTCCAAGGTCTAAGACGGTCGANCTTGTGACCCGGTCGCTTCAAAAGACCCTTGTTGGTCTAGCTTTCACCTTAGTGGTGGCGGGGGTGGCTCCAGTGTAACCGATGGCAGGCCTAGAAGCCTTCGTGACCGGTAGAGCTCGTGATCCTCCATTGTGTGAGAAGATCAAAGACACACTAGGGTAGTCTAACCGTTCAAAAGTAACACACACTAAAAAAGTCCCTATAAGATAAGACAGGCAAACACTAAATTAATTGGAAGAACAGTTACAGCAACCAACACTAGAGCAACTTACCAGTGCAAGTGCAACTCGAAAACGGAATCACCCTCCGGGTATACTCTACAAATCGTGGCCCGATCTCTGTCCTAGGTACTACGGTATACCCCCACAGTCACATGTGTATGTCCCTATAAAAGATAGGTAACTAGGTTTCCAGCGCGCGAACAATCACTAGGCAGGTACAGTCGAAAGTCGGGTAGACCACAATGAGCAGGGTATCGAGCCTGAAACCTGTCAAGGGTATCGAAAGAAAGTGGTCTGGAGGACAACTGAGGACCTCGAATGGATTTGAGACCCACGAAGCCCCATGTCAAATTCAATCGACGGAATCCCAAAACAAGCCTTCTATATGTGTTCTCCACTACGATTGGTCCAACTTTTCAGGGGTTATCTCCGCTACCTTTCCGCACGCGACCTCGTGTTTATCCCCTGTGTTAGAGGGGGGTCTCGGATAACTTTCATGATACTGGACTTGGACACTCCCTAACTTAGACTCCAATGTTTGGTTTTAATGGCCTTGAAGAGTTTTCTCTCCAACCTAATCCAAGGCCCTAATCCTGAACTAGTTGGTTAACCCAACAAACATAAAAGTCTAATAAATTTTAGATTTAGCATTAATTTTATGGCTTGTCTTATGTCAAAGGGTATGAAAGTGAAACTGATGATGTTTGAAAGACGAAAGTAAAAATGAACAAAAAGCTGGAAACAAAAACTTTCACTTAATGCAAAATTTTAGCAACTTTTCAAATTTTTTATTTTTATTTTTCTAAGATCTTTTGAATCAACAAACTTTAAAGAAGGATTTCACTCCACTACGAGATACTTATGATCTAAGTAAACTATCAAGAAATTAAGAAAACAAAGATTTTTCCCTAGCTACTAATGCAAAATCACACTTTTCAACCAAACAAGAAAATGAAAGAGACTTTTTTTATTTATTTAAATGTTGATAAAGCAAAAAGGAAAAATACCAACAAGTAAAAAACCAAGAAAAACAATTCTATCCTAATCACAGATCGCAAAGAATCACTTCAAGAAATCACACACTAGCAACTTAAAAAATGACTCTCACACTTGTCTAAAAACCCTAAAGAAAAAATTTTAATGACAACTTTTTAAATGAAAAAGAAAGATATGGCTAAGATCAACCCCAAGCTACTGACTGCTAGGACAGAAATTCAAAAACCTGAGAGGTATAACTCTTGTCAAGGGAAAAGATGACTACCTCACCCTCAAACAAAAACTATCATGCACAAGAACACTACTGACAATTCAACAGCAAGCGTGTGCACGCGAGCTATGTAGAGCCAGAGGGCATGTACACGCGTGCTAGCCTTATACAGGCCACGTGTATCTCTAAAACTCTGAGAAAAAATAAAAACAGAAAATCCAAACCAGGAAGAGGCCACTGATATTGAGAACCAGGATCTCCTGAAGGCTTAAACACTCTATTTAACAGAAAAAGGGAAACAATGTAAGAAAAAAATTCATAAAACAAACTAATCTGAGATAAGACTGCAAACAACCAAGACTTAGACAGAGTTCCAAAAAACCCCTGAAATTGACTGATTCTAACAGGGAAGAGGATGATTGCCTCTAAAATTTTATGGAATCTACACGCTACTGCTACTTCTTCAGCTAGCGTTTACATGTGGGTTGTAAGAGAGTAGGGCGTGGGTACACGCGTGCAGACCTTATGCAGACCGCATGTACCTCAGTGGGTCTCGAAAAAACACAATCAAGCAAATAACAGAGATAGCTGGTATGGAAAACCAGACTCTCTGCTAGCTCAAACTTTGCAGAAACTTCAAAAAACAAGCAAGAAAACCAGTCTTTTAAAACTACCCAAAAATAATCTCAGGAACCCTAGAGATTTCCCCAGTATGGTCGCCAATTCTGTTGTGGTGGGAAATCCCCCTATGGACTAGCAAATAGGGTTATAGTATGCATGCAGATATGACCAAAAGAAACCTACTTTCTACCTTCGTCCCAGACTTAATCCCCATTCCTTTTCAACAAATACATGGTTAGACCAACATACCTTGTTTCGAATGTTCGATGTCGATCCTTCTTCACGCTTGATTGCTCGTTAGCAGCTCTCCTCCCAAGGTTGACCTGCATACAAAACAAGCAACAAACTACACATGCATTTTACCTATAGACTAATGGGTTAGAGATTCAAACATATATTTACTAAACTATGAAGAACTCATATAGTGGGACGAGAAAAGAATTTCTTTGTTATTAACTTTAATGAATCAACTTACAATGTCGAGACTGGCCACTGCTCCGCGAATCCTAATCCTGGGCTCCTCTTCAAATGTCCTCCAACTTCTTTGCTTTGTATCTCTTCTTGCACAAGGATGGCTAAAGGGTTGGGACAATGGGAATATGCAATTGGGCAGAGTTTCTTTACTCTATTTCTCCTTCTCCAAATGGGACCCGTAACCCTTCTTTTATAGGCTAGAAGAAGCTAGGTATTTGGACTAACCCTCGGCCATGCATGGTCGGGAGTTTTAGTTAACTCACCCAAAGCTGTGTGTTTTGTCGGAAACTTTCCTTTTTTTCATGCTTTTGTCGGTCCACGCGGGTTGTTTTAGGTCAGCTAGCATGTGCACGCGTGCAGTAATGGAGTAGGGTGTGTGGGCCCTTATAAAAGAGGTTTCTTAAAGAGTTGTTCAGCAATGCTTTGGAAAAGAAGGGATATGAGATGGCATGATGCTAGGTAAGCATGTATGGTGCAAATTAGGGTTATAACATCTTCTCTTATAATCTTTAAATTCTACTCTTTTCTTTCTCCCATGAAAATCAAAGCAGTCATTGCCCAAGAATTGAGATGTTTTCTCTACCAAGGGGGACAAAATAACTCGAAGTGGTTCCACTTAGTCAATTGGAACATTGTTTGAACTCCAAAATCTTGTAGAGTATTGGGAATTAAACATTCTTCTCTTTCCAACATTTCCCTAGGCTCGAAAAATCCTCTGGAGGATGATTTCAGGAAAAAAAATGATTGGTGGAAAAAAGTAAATGTCCATAAATATTTCTCAAGTGAAAGAATTTGTTGCTTAGATGAAGAACCAGTGGTTCAAGCTAGTTCTCAAATCCAACGTCTTCTAAAATCTCGCCTCCCCTCCTTTCACAAGAACCTCACTTGGATTCTAGGAAATGGTAAAAGCATCCATCTCCAATATGACAGCATCATGGGATTCCCTCCCCTTTGCAACAATTCCAACATTCTCCCTCTTCTCTATCGGGTCCAAAATCAAAGAAAAATAGCGTTGTATGACATATATTCTTGGAGCATGACTTATGGTAAATGGATGGGTTGAAACATCGAACTTATTCCCTCTCACCTTCAAGATCTCTCTCATATTCTCTTTGCTCAGTTCAAAGGATGTGCCCCCTTCCTCCTCTCCACTAAGGATTCCCGAGGATGGGGAATGCAAAATTACTCAGTAAAAAAGTTACAATTTTCTTCTTTCCCAAGATTCTCTACCCCCCTCATTGACCAGATGGAATCACATCTGGAATCCTAATGGTATTTCAAAAATAAATATATTTTGTTGGGCTCTTGCACATGAAAATATTTTGACATGAGAAAATCTCATCAAAAGGGGCTTCTTTGGACCTTTCAGATGTGCCCTTTCTAATAACTCCTTTGAAATGATCCAACATCTGTTTCTGGAATCCTTAGTGGCTCGTTCCATTTAGCACCTTTTTCTCCAAGAATCGTACACAAGAATAAAGTGCCCCCCTCTCTTATGAAACTCCTCAACAAGTTGCAATATTCATACAAGGGGTTGCTCCAAAAAAAACATGCATTTCCAAAATTTGTCTGTTGGGAAATATAGCTTGCTCGAAACAAAGCTATCTTTGCTGAAGATAAAACATCCCCTCCTCAGTGGCTAACAAGATAATCATCCTGCTCTCAGAACAAATGATCCATCAAAATAAATTTCTAGACACATCACAATCTATGGACACAAGAGAAACCAAATGTTTGAGTCAATTCTCTCTTCCATCTTCAGCTAGTCCTCCCCCTGCATGCAAAATCAAATGGGAACTTTTGAATTCTCTGGCTCGAAATCAACTAGAAATAGCTATACTCTCAACTTTGCTGGAGCTTCAAAGGGAAACCCTACGAAGGCATGTGCAGGAGGGGTGTTACATAGCCCATGAGGTTTATTGGTTTTCTCCTTTGCATGGAACTTTGGACACTCCATTAATAATCAAGCAGAAGCCTATGCTCTTTATCAAGGACTTCTCTTGGTAAGGGATCGCGACATTTCCATCATCATAGTTGTTGGGGATTCCAAATTGATTATTAAGCATGCAAGGAAAAACTAACTACCGAATAATAGACATTCAAGTGCCATCACGTGCCAAATTCAACAATAAATGTAGTCCTTCCAAAAAATTGAACTCTTTCACATTCTAAGATCCAATAATAAAGAAGCAGACAACCAAGCTAATTAGGACATTGGATTGCAAGAGGGTTCTCTCTTCGACAATGGCTCAGTAACCTCAAAAATAATACCATGAATTTTGCATACTTCTCTAAACGATCAAAACAGGTTGGACTCGGGTTCCTCCCCTCACACCTATCAAATAACTTAAGCATCGTCACTTGAATTTTGTTTTCGAGGGGGATACCCCTCCCTCACTTCTCCACATCCCATCCCCATCACAAGTCAAGAGAGGTCACGTTGTCATTTTTTAGGTGCGTGTACGCCCTAAAAAATCACCAAGAGTATTGAAATACTCTAAATGGGATATGTCATATCCCTAATCTCTATCACCCCACTCCTTGCAAGTTAGGAATGCTCCAGGATGTCCTATGTCTGGTCAAAGGCCTCAACAATAATTCTCGAAGGGTGGGATTGGGATGTCTATTCCTCAAGCCGTGTGTGACACATTAATCTTTGGAGGCCTCAGTTATTCCTCTCCTCACAACTCATGAAGCCTCAGGAGGTCTCATGTTCGATCGAAAGGACTTGCAATGATATTCCAAGGTGGGAAGGGGATGCCAATCCCCCTGGCTACGTGTGGAACTTTAATTACATGAGATGGAGATATTTTGAAGGAATCCTTGCCTGCATGAAAAATTATGTTATTTGTAGTGATGGTTCATCCCCCCAATCAATTCAGTTGGGATTCCAATTTTATTTCACCTCCCCTACTCTATGTGTTCTTTCCTCGAGCAACATTGGAAAATTGGGAATGGCAACTAAGAATTCAGGTTGATGGAATAGTCAGTTGGACCAAACGGAAGCATAATTGCTTGACCTACAAAACTCCAATATCTCTCTTCAAATACAATAGAACGACCTCTCAGCTCATATCCTCCTTGTGTTGGAAGAATCAGTCTCCTAAAGGAAATCTCTCAAGAAAATGAAGAATAAACTCTCAGCCATCCGATAACAATGCAAGGAATTTCGTGATATATCTCAACAACAAATGGCTCCAACAACAGAAATTGGTACTCCATCGCACTTAGAGGAAGGTTCTTCACCAGCTCCAGCTCCTGTTCAATTCAACCTAAACGCTCCATCCCCAGGAAATGAGTAAAGGATCTATAGTATTTAGTCCCTTGAGAGTCTCTTTATTATGTTTTATTTATGCATATGCATACTAAGTGTCTTCTATAGGATATATACAGGCAAAGCTGAGAAAATTTTGTATAAGGGGAAAACAATGTTGTTACATAATATAGTCATAGTTTCCCTTGAGCATGGCTTTTTGTATCTCAAAAATTAAATTGTGGTTATTAATATACTCTATAAACGTCCTTGGACGTCATTTTTTTATTAACACGATCATTCCCCATTTTTCTGTAAAAATAAAATAAAATAAGAACATAAATCAAATGGATATGAAAATAGAAACTAATTACACCATTGCAAGTATTTTAAAAATACTGCACTAAAAAATGGCCTGTAGAAAGGTACTTGTATCACCAAGACATACTATTCAAAAGTTACAAAAAAAAGGATTAGAGAGGGGTTTCTAGGAAAATTGGGAAACAAAAAGCACCAAACAAAAAAATCTCCAAAAGTAGTTATACTAGTGCATAGGGAACAAAACGATACAATATCTAAAAAACTACACTTGGATTGAGAAAGTTAGGCATGCTTAAAACACCTTTGAAAATCAAAATTCCAATAGAGAGGGCCTTGTGAAATGTTGACATGGTTGTGGTCATTGGGCTATTGATGTGGCACTGTTGTCATAGGAGAAATATGAAGTAGCATTGTTGTTGTGGGAAAAATATGATGTGGCATTGGCACGTGGTATGTGACATGGAAACTAGAAGATGTGGCAATGACATGTGCCAACATCTACATAGTAGGGCCACATGCCAGTGTCAATGCATCGTAGTCTCATGTT
>JASDQU010687309.1:43204-54701 GCA_032191745.1 Picea mariana
ATGTTCAAGGTGATTTTGGACAGGTTCATTTGGGTGATGATGCACCATGCAAAATTGTTGGAATGGGTAAGGTACAAATAAAGCGAAAGAATGGAAACCAATGGTTATTGAAAGAGGTAAGACATGTACCAGATCTAACGAAAAATATAATTTCAACAGGGCAGTTTGCAAGTGAAGGTTGTATATCTATATTTATAGATAAGGCGTGGAAGGTCACCAAAGGATCATTGGTGATATCAAAAGGAGAGAAGGTAGGTACATTGTATTTATGTACCGGTAATATTGATTCTTCTATCTCTTAGCTTCTACATGAGTGGATACAACACTTTGGCATCATAGGCTTGGACACATGAGTGAGAAGGGGATGCAGATACTTCACAAAAGGAATTTGTTGTCAGATCTTAAACAAATTGATTTGGATTTCTGTGAGCATTGTGTTTATGGAAAACAAAAGAGAGTTAGATTTCTCAAAGTCGGAAAAGAAAAGAAGAGTGAAAGGTTAGAGCTTGTGCATACAGATGTATGAGGACCAAATCAGGTATCATCTCTTGGTGGGTCTCATTATTATTTTACATTTATTGATGATGCAACTAGAAAAACTTGGGTTTATTGCATTCGACAAAAATCTGATGTTTTTGATACTTTTAAGAAGTGGAAAGCTTTGGTTGAGAATGAGATGGGAAAAAGGATGAAGTATCTCAGATCAGACAATTGGAGGTGAATATTGCAACAAGGAGTTTGATGTTTATTGTTCATACCATGGGATTCGTAGAGAGAAAACAATTCCAGGAAAACCACAAGAAAATGGTGTGTCATAAAGGATGAATAGGACAATCATGGAGCGTGAAAGGAGTATGAGATTGCATGTTGGGTTTCCCTTACAGTTTTGGGCAGATGTTGTAGATATTGTTGTTTACTTAATAAAAAGAGGACCTTCAAGCTCTTTGTATGGTGAAAATATATAGGAGGAATGGACAGGTAAAAATGTAAACTATTCTTTTTTGAAGACTTTCAATTGTGAAGCATTTGTCCATATTGATAAAGAAAATAGAACAAAGACTAAGGAAAAATCCAAGAAGTGTACCTTTATTGGATACGATGTTAATGATTTTGGTTATTATTGGAGTTACTTCACACACACCTAGGATTTATTTTTACTAAGGTTTTTCCTTGTTTATTAGTCATAATTAGTCATTATCCAGTCTCCTATATTTTAGGGGAGAATATTCCACCTGGAGAATGTTTTCTTCAATTGACACTTCAATTTGACTAGTTGAGTTGAGTCTAGATGTTGCATTGGTTTTGTCACCATGCAACATTGGGATCATCACCATGCTAATGCGCATTGTCCTTGGGATCATCATCGGGCTAACGCATTACTCATGATTCTCTAATATCATCCTCACTTCACTATGTTTAGTCAATTAACTGAAGACTAGTTGACTAGTTAACTCAGACTAGGTGGCAGTTCACTCTCGTAACTACCTGAGAGACTAGACTAGGTGGCAGTTCACTCCCGTAACTGTTAGTGTGTGTCCAGATCACTCTAGAACACCACTATGGCACATTAGTTACTCATGTATCCTATATCTATTGTAAATTATTCACTCTTTAAGTGTGGAATACGGTTAATGAGAATTCTTTCATTCTTTCTCTCCTTCTTCTTCTTTCTCCAATTCTCTCTGCAAATGTGTGTATTATTGTTTAGCTAGATCTATTATGTGCAGGTTCAACACATTTACATGGTATCAAAGCTAATGAAATTCTAAGCAAAATCCATACCAAAATTAATTGCAAGTACAAAAGATTGAAGACAACAAAAAAATGGATTATTCACCAGAAATACTTCTCACACCTCATAACTATTTGGAATGGAAGACAAAAATGCTACTTCTACTCAGATGTAGAGGCTTGTACCAAATAACTATGGCAATGGAAGTAGATCATGATTCTGTTGATGACAAAAATGATTTTCTCTATAGACAAGATATGACCATAGAATTTATTTTCTTGTCTATTTCTCCATAATTTCTCCATCAAGTATACGATGACTCACAAGAATCAACTCCAAATGAATTATGGACTAGATTTGAGGTTCTATTCAGGAATAAATAAGATTGTGAATATTTCATGTGGGAGATTGAATAGATAGAGCTAGAAGAGAAGCCATCAGAAGATCAATCATCTTATTATGAAGAGTCTTCTACAAAAATATTTGTACAAATTTGTATTCCATTAATTGAAAATGATGTCTACTCCATTTCATATTTTTTTTTCTGAATTTCATGTGTAATATATATGGCATGCATCTCAGGAGTCACATGCAGACACTTTTCCATGCACAATGCATGTATCTTAGGAGACAAAAAGGGAGCCGCGCACATCAGACTCAATTCTAATATTTTTTGAGAAAATTTTTCAGAAATAAATTGGATATTTGAATTTCTCTCGGGAAAATATCCAATTTCAAAAAATAAATTGTCTGAAACGGAGTCCGGAAAGTGAAGTTATGATCTTTTTAAAATCAACAAAATTTCAGCATTTTTCCGGAAACGACCACACGGCTTTCAAAATTTCATCTAAACTTAATTTGGATCTTCTTCATTACAAGAAGAGAAAGTGGATATGTGTTGACATCTCAATGGTTCATCTACTTCATCAAATCCATGCATACATATACATCTTCAACAAAATCTTCAACGAGCACATACTTGCACAGTTGCGAGGTCTTCTTGGAGTGAAGGAAAAGGTTGATTAGCAACTGCTTTTGTTCCTTCTCATTTTATTTTTTTTATACATTGTAATTTGAGGGGGGTTTTCCATGAGGTTTTCCCTCTTTCCTCATTTATTTCAGTGTATCTTTTGTATTTGGGTACCTAACATGGCCTTGTTGCTGGGACCCATTCTTTATTTTCACCATAATGATGTTCAGGGGGGGTGTTGGAGTTACTTCACACACACCTAGGATTTATTTTTACTAAGGTTTTTCCTTGTTTATTAGTCATAATTAGTCATTATCCAAACTCCTATATTTTAGGGGAGAATATTCCACCTGGAAAATATTCTCTTCAGTTTGACTAGTTGAGTTGAGTCTAGATGTTGCATTGGTTTTGTCACCATGCAACATTGGGATCATCACCATGCTAATGCCCATTTTCCTTGGGATCATCACCGGGCTAAAGCATTACTCATGATTCCCTAATATCCTCCTCATTTCACTATGTTTAGTCAGTTAACTGAAGACTAGTTGACTAGTTAACTCAAACTAGGTGGTAGTTCACTCCCGTAACTGCCTGAGAGACTAGACTAGGTCGCAATTCACTCCCATAATTGTTGGTGTGTGTCCAGATCACTCTAGACCACCACTATGGCGCATTAGTTACTCATGTATCCTATATATATTGTAAATTATTCACTCTTTGAGTGAGGAATATAGTTAATGAGAAATTATTTCATTCTTTCTCTCCTTCTTCTTCTTTCTCCAATTCTCTCAACAATTATGTGTATTATTGTTTAGCTAGATCTATTATGTGCAGGTTCAACACATTTACAGTTATCGATTATGGGATTATGAAAATCAAAAAATCATTAGGAGTAGAGATGTCATATTCAATGAGAAGGTCATGTACAAAGATCGGTTGCAGGGAAAGAAACAAAAAAAAATAAAAAAAATCACAATGCTTGATGAGATCACTGAAAAAGAAATTCCAAAGGTACTAGAAAATCAAAATGTACAACAACATGAGCAACAGGTACCTCAAAATCCTACAAGTGTTGTTAGAAGATCTTCCAGGTTAATTAGACCCCATGAACGATACTCTTCTTCATTGTATTATTTATTGTTGACCCATTATGGTGAACCGGAATATTATGAAGAGGCAATGCAAGTAGACACTAAAAAGAAGTGGGAGCAAGGCATGAAAGAGGAAATGGATTCCTTGGTAAATAACCAGACTTGGGACTTGGTTAAGTTGTCTGCAGGAAAAAGAGCATTGCAGAATAAATGGGTTTACAATTTGAAGGAAGAAGATGGAGGCAAAAAGCGGTACAAGGCTAAACTTGTTCTAAATGGGTTTGCACAAAAGAAAGATATAGATTTTGATGAAATATTTTCTCTCATTGTTAAGATTACTTCAATTAGGACTATTTTAATTCTTGTGGCAGTAGAAGATTTACATCTTGAACAGTTAGATGTAAAAACAACTTTTCTCTGTGGGGATTTGGAGCAAGAGATTTATATGCAGTAGCCACAAGGGTATGAGGTCAAAGGGAAGGAAAATTTGGTATGCAGGTTGAAGAAAATCTTGTATGGCCTAAAGCAATCTCCAAGGAAGTGGTATTTGAAGTTTGACAGGTTTATAACAGAACAAGGTTATAGTAGATGTCATTTTGATCACTGTGTTTATTTTAAAAGGCTAGAAAATGGAAGTTATATTATCTTGCTATTGTATGTAGATGGCATGCTTGTTGTAGGGTCTAATATGCAGGATATAAATGTGCTCAAGAATAAATTAGCTAAGTCATTTGTGATGAAATATTTGGGTGTTGAAAAGAAAATCCTTGGTATGAGAATAACAAGAGACATGAAAAATCGCAAATTGACATTGTCTCGGGGTGAGTACATAGAGAAGGTGTTGGAGAGGTTTAGAATGCAGAATGCAAAACCAGTTAGTACACCTTTGGCCAACCATTTCAAATTAACTAAGGAAATGTGTCCCAAGACATAGGAGGAGATAAAATACATGTCCAAGGTCCCTTATTCATCAGCAGTTGGCAGTGTGATGTATGTGATGGTTTGCACAAGACCATATATTGCACATGCAGTGGGAGTTGTGAGAAAATATATGAACAATCCAGGTAAAGAACATTGGGAGGAAATAAAGTGAATTCTCAGGTATTTGAGACTTATTGCTACTCATGCATTATGTTTTGGAAGTTCATAAATTGTTCTACAGGGATATGTTGATTCAGTTATGGCAGGTGATAAAGATAGCATAAGAAGCACCACAGGGTATGTTTTTTACTGTAGGTGGAACCACAATAAGTTGGATTTCTAAACTACAAAAGATTGTTGCACTTTCAACAATAGAAGCAAAGTATGTTGTTTCTACAGAGGCTAGTAAAGAAATTATTTGGTTATAGAGGTTTATGGAGGAATTGGGAAAAAAGCAGGAGAATAGCAGGTTGTACTGTGACAGTGAGAGTGACATTCATCTTGCAAAGAAATCAACCTTCCATTCTAAGACTAAGCATATACAAATCAGGTACCATTTCATACGATTTGTCTTGGAAGATGGACATTTGAAGTTGGAAAAGATACATACTACCCAGAATCCTGTAGATATGTTAACAAAGGGAGTAATCGGGGAGAAACTGAGCTTCTACTCAGTTTCAGTTGGTCTTCAAGCATGAAGGTGAAGATGAGAAATTTGTCAGGTCCAAGGTGGAGTATAGTCCAGCAGGTACAACATCAATAGAGTTGTTGTGATCAATCTCCAAGTGGGAGATTGTTGGTTGTGGAGCCTGATTATATTCTCGATTCATAGGTTTGTTTCAGTCGTGCTTGGACCCCATTCCCTAACCGGGGGTGTGGGGGGGCTTGCCCCCACACAACTATCATTAGGGGGGTCTAGGGGGGGTGAGGGGTGACAAATTTTGTAGCCCCCCTTGGAGGGGGATTCGGGGGCAGCACCCCCGAAGTGAAATATTGGGAAAAATTGCCTTGTAAAATATTGTAATTTCGTAGTCAATCTGGACTGTTCATTATAAGGTCATAGATTTGACAGTAGAAGTTATTTTTTAGGGGTCTTTTCCCTAGAAGGAAACCCTCGTGAGGGAATTGTATTGCGGCTGTGCATTATCACAAATATTGTATTATGAGAGAGGAGATTATGAGAGAAAGAAAAGGAAGTTACAACGGGTCTGTTGTAGATTGTATCCCTTCATTTTTCTAGATAATAATAAGGAAGGACCTGGAAATTTCTCTGGTGGACGTAGCCCACATTGGGTGAACCACGTATATATGTGTCTCTATTGTATTGTGTATCTTTTGTGTTTTATTTGCGCATTTATTTTATTTTATTGCTCTGTGACCTGTTTTTCTAACATCTCTCGTGTCAAGATGTAACATCTTTAACCAGGACATGGTCCTCATAGGTGGGATTTGTCCTTACAAAGGAGACTCAAGCCATGGCAAGGGGCAATTTTCTCACTATAACTAGTAGGGTAACACCTAGAAGGGAATGGTCTGCAAGACCATGAAGGAAAGTGATGCTCATAATAAATATGTTGGTTGGGGGGACATTGACTAGAAAAGGGAGACAACTGACAAAACTCTCCATGACTTGGCCTCCAATTGATGTGGTAACCAAACTTACGTATCAGATCTCATGAAAAAAACTCACATGAGAATTGGGACTATGGCCACATGCACTATTGCAAAATAAACCCTCCATAAACATTGACAAAAAGGTGTTGGAAGATCAAAACACATGTAAAAAAAAACAATAGTAGAGTTGTAGATAAATTAAATAATATATTTTTATAAAACAAAGTCTTCTACCCTTTATATACAATTGATTGTGGCTTGCCAAAATAAAATCTTCAAATCTTGGTTATAAAAATGCCTTTTTATTTGGAACAAAAAGCATACCCAACTGAAAAAACCATTCCAGACACAATGGGATGCTTATATTTTCTCCATGATGCATGGATTTTGTTGAAATAAAACATTAGGCTCAGCTCTTCAAGAGTCAATAATGGGATCTATGCAGGTTCAATTTCATATTTGAAAGAAGGGACCTTAATCTCTTTAAATACTTAAGATAACTACTAGGCCCGATCATGTAAATAAGAAACAAATCTTTGGAATGCAGGTAAAATTCCTTCATAGTTTTTGCNAGGTTGTACTGTGACAGTGAGAGTGACATTCATCTTGCAAAGAACTCAGCCTTCCATTCTAAGACTAAGCATATACAACTCAGGTACCATTTCATACGATTTGTCTTGGAAGATGGACATTTGAAGTTGGAAAAGATACATACTACCCAGAATCCTGTAGATATGTTAACAAAGGGAGTAACCGGGGAGAAACTGAGTTCCTGCTCAGTTTCAGTTGGTCTTCAAGCATGAAGCTGAAGATGAGAAATTTGTCAAGTCCAAGGTGGAGTATAGTCCAGCAGGTACAACATCAATAGATTTGTTGTGATCAATCTCCAAGTGGGAGATTGTTGGTTGTGGAGCCTGATTATATTCTCGATTCATAGGTTTGTTTCAGTCGTGCTTGGACCCCATTCCCTAACGGGGGGTGTGGGGGGGCTTGCCCCCACACAGCTATCATTAGGGGGGTCCAAGGGGGGTGGGGGGCGACAAATTTTGTAGCCCCCCTTGGAGGGGGATTCGGGGGCAGCACCCCCGAAGTGAAATATAGGGAAAATTTTCCTTGTAAAATATTGTAATTTCGTAGTCAATCTGGACTGTTCATTATAAGGTCATAGATTTGACGGTAGAAGTTATTTTTTAGGGGTCTTTTCCCTAGAAGGAAACCCTTGTGAGGGAATTGTATTGCGGCTGTGCATTATCACAAATATTGTATTATGAGAGAGGAGATTATGAGAGAAAGAAAAAAAAGTTACAACGGGTCTGTTGTAGATTGTATCCCTTCATTTTTCTAGATAATAATAAGGAAGGACCTGGCAATTTCTTTGGTGGACGTAGCCCACATTGGGTGAACCATGTATATATGTGTCTCTATTGTATTGTGTATCTTTTGTGTTTTATTTGCACATTTTTTTTATTTTATGGCTCTGCGACCTCTTTTTCTAACATCTCTCTTGTCAAGATGTAACATCTTTAACCAGGACATGGTCCTCACAGGTGGGAGTTGTCCTTACAAAGGAGACTCAAGCCATGGCAAGGGGCAATTTGCTCACTATAACTAGTAGGGTAACACCTAGAAGGGAATGGTCTGCAAGACCATGAAGGAAAGTGATGATCATAATAAATGTGTTGGTTGGGGGGACATTGACTAGAAAAGGGAGACAACTGACAAAACTCTCCATGACTTGGCCTCCAATTGATGTGGTAACCAAACTTATGTATCAGATCTCATGAAAAAAACTCACATGAGAATTGGGACTATGGCCACATGCACTATTGCAAAATAAACCCTCCAGAAACATTGACAAAAAGGTGTTGGAAGATCAAAACACATGTAAAAAAAAACAATAGTAGAGTTGTAGATAAATTAAATAATATATTTTTATAAAAAAAAGTCTTCTACCCTTTATATACAAATGATTGTGGCTTGCCAAAATAAAATCTTCAAATCTTGGTTATAAAAATGCCTTTTTATTTGGAACAAAAAGCATACCCAACTGAAAAAACCATTCCAGACACAATGGGATGCTTATATTTTCTCCATGATGCATGGATTTTGTTGAAATAAAACATCAGGCTCAGCTCTTCAAGAGTCAATAATGGGATCTATGCAGGTTCAATTTCATATTTGAAAGAAGGGACCTTAATCTCTTTAAATACTTAAGATAACTACTAGGCCCGATCATGTAAATAAGAAACAAATCTTTGGAATGCAGGTAAAATTCCTTCATAGTTTTTGCAAGCTACATCAATTCAAACAAGCAAGAGTTTTAACCTCACAAGCATTATGAGACCATGTAGGAATTTAGAGGTGGGAAACTCATAGGGATGAATGCCAAAGTGGAAAATCACACAAATCAAATATCAAGACAACAAGATTTATGTGGTAAAAATCCAGAGAGAGAGACATATCCATGGACCAACAAAATGGTTGTATCATTGCTCAAAGGGGATTACATCTAGTGCATAACTCTCTATCTCTTTGTCATGCTAGATTAATGATCATCCATGATATTTAAATAGAGACCATGGACCAATGAGGTGATAACACATAGATTCATTGTTGTGAATACTGAGCATAGGAGCATTATTGGATCACTTATGCACGAGATAGAATGACACCTATTAGATGATTTAAGTACAAAAGAAACACACTAAAGGCACAAAAAATTAGTACACTAGATCAAGTTTGTCTTAAGAAATCCCCTAGTGCCTAATTTCCTAACACTTGGTGTTGCATGAAGGAATGTTGTTGGGTAAACTGACATAGTTCTTGGATCCAAGGCTCTTCAAATTTGGTATTCAAATGGTTGAGGACATTATTTATAGCCAAACAAGGGAATGAGTCCCATATATATAACATAAATACAAATTCAAGTTTGCAAATATGGACAAGTTCATCTTGGAATGTGTGTAGGGATTTATTCCATATGATCTTATTCCCAACTTGGGGGACCTAAGGCATAGTGGTAGGACTAAAAATGGGGCTAACCCATAACATTTACTAGGTGTTGAATTGCCTTTTGCTTAGGCTACAAATGGATTTGTTTCAAGCATGAGATGGAAGGTCATCTGAACGAACTTTGGTGCTTTAAATCCAAACAAAAAATATGAATATTAAAACCAAGGAAATCACGTAAGTTGACCCTTGGATATGAAGGAGACCCACTTTGTTTGGTTTCTTACCATAGGAATTTTACCAATCATGGAAAAACGACTAATTTACTTAGGTACGTAAAACCCACACTATCGTAAGTTTGGGCGAATTAATACTTTAGAGTACATTTTATGGTTCTGTCCCCTAGCCAATTTGGTGTGGCCTTGGGTCTAAACCTTGACTTAGCAATACTTCCCTACTTCCATTTCATGAAAGGTTGTCATGTTAGGTGTTGTAACCTAGGTCTGCATCCCCTATCTCTCCCCTCTTTTTCCCTATGCCTTCATAAATTTTTCCTTTTTCTAGTTGGTTAAGTCGTTTTCCCATCACTGAGTGACATGGTTCTTGTTTGCTTCTTTCCTATTTGAGTCTTTGCGCATTTCATTTTTTGTCTTTCTTGAAGGATGAAATATACATCGTATTTGTTTCAGAATGCTTGTCGTCATGTGCACCATTGATTGAGCTCACCGCAGATCTACCAATCCTTTTCTATGCACAGGAAATGCCCGTGCACATGACGCAACAATCCAGAGCAGCGAATTTCAGGCTCAGACTGTGGGAATAGACGAGTTAATTTTCGACGGTGGAAATCCATCAAGTCAAATAGATCAACGGCTCTCGTCCATTTGGGTTCCAGAATCGCACTAGTTTTAATATCAAGTTTGAAGTACTGAGTTTCTGAAGAGCCGAAGAGCCGAAGTCCCGAGAGCCTGCCACGTCACTCCGGGCCCGTACCACTCTGGGAGATTTCAAAGCACCAACATTCGAAACTCCCGAAGCCCGAACATTCGAAGTGAATCTGGACCATCCATCGACAAGGACACGTGGAAGTAGATCATCCACTTCAGTGATTTTTCTTCTGGGATATTTCAAAGCACAAACATTCGAAACTCTCGAAGCCCGAACATATGAAGTGAATCTGGACCATCCATCGACAACGACACATGGTAACAGATCATCCACTTCAGGGATTTTCCTCCGGAAGATTTTCATGATTCACATTCGAAAGTCTCGAAGATTCGAATGCCAAAGACCCAGAGAGCCGAAGTCCTGAAGCATGTGACAGCCAGCAGTCGAGACACATCGCACACTCATGAGTCATGACACATGGCATTCATCCCAGGTCATTTGGTTGTGTCATTTTCCCATTTCCACGTGACTCGTGTCACATTTCTTTCCAGGACACATCAGCGGCCGTGACGTCGTACAACGTTAGGCTACCACGTCACTTCCGCGATTTTCCTTTGGGAGATTTCCAAGTCTAACATTTGAAACTCCCGAAGCCCAAATTTCCGAAGAGAATCTGGACCGTTCATCCATCATGACACACGGTAGCAGATCATTCAATTCGGGGATTTTCCTCTGGGATATTTTCATGTTTCACATTCGAAAGCTTCGAAGAGCCAAAGACCCAAAGTCCTGAAGTAAATCTAGACCATCCATCAGAGGGGACACGTGGCAACAGATCTTTCACTTCGGAGATTTTCCTCTGGGAGATTTTTCACGCTTCACATTTGAAACTCCCGAAACTCGAACTTTCGAAGAGAATATGGACCATTCATCCATCATGACACATGGCAGCAGATCATTCACTCTAGAGATTTTCCTCTGGGATATTTTTTATGTTTCACATTTGAAACACCCGAAGCCCGAAATTCTGAAGTGAATCTAGACCATCGATCCCAAGTCAACTAGAACCGTCGATCCTTGCAGCAAGTAAATATCTCCCGCAATCACATGCTTGAATGACATCAGATCATTGCGTCGCCTCTACTCATCCCACTCACTACTCTCTCTCCTCACACCACCCGACACTTTTCCTTCGTTAACCCCCACGTTGATCTCCATCGGCAGTGGCCCACCTCTCCAGATCAACAGTCCTTATCGCAGCTCGGACCCCCTCGACCATTCTACCTTTAACGGTTGGGGGGGGGTCCAAGCAAGTGGTTTTCCCATCGCGGG